>CATNWA010013785.1:0-16896 GCA_951230385.1 Staurois parvus | reverse complement strand
CCCTTGGGGTACCCATTAAAAACCCCAAAAACCCTGGGGTACCCCATAAAAAACATAAACCCCTGGGGTACCCCTATAACACTAAACCTTGGGTACCCCACTATGAACCTTGGGGTACACCACTGATATCACTGAACCTTGGGGTACCCCACTAATCACACTGAACCCTGGGGTACCCCACTAATAACACTGAACCTTGGGGTACCCCACTAATACTCCATACACTGCACTGTACATTACATACTCTGATCTCCCCCCCCAGGACTGGAGGAAGGGGGTGACCCCCGGGATTGGGGGCAGGGAGTCCCCAGGACTGGAGGATGGGGGTCGCCCAGGGATTGAAGGAAGGGGGTCCCCAGGACTGGAGGATGGGGGTCGCCCAGGGATTGAAGGAAGGGGGGTCCCCAGGACTGGAGGATGGGGGTCACCCAGGTATTGGAGGATGGGGGTCACCCAGGACTGGAAGAAGGGGGTGACCCCGGGATTGGAGGAAGGGGGTCCCCAGGACTGGAGGATGGGGGTCACCCCGGGATTGGAGGATGGGGGTCCCCAGGACTGGAGGAAGGGGGTGACCCCGGGATTGGAGGATGGGGGTCACCCAGGGATTGGAGGATGGGGGTCCCCAGGACTGGAGGAAGGGGGTGACCCCGGGATTGGAGGAAGGGGGTCCCCAGGGATTGGAGGATGAAGGTGACCCCGGGATTGGAGGAAGGGGGTCCCCAGGATTGGAGGATGAGTGACCCCGGGATTGGAGGAAGGGGGTCCCCAGGACTGGAGGATGGGAGTGACCCCGGGATTGGAGGAAGGGGGTCCCCAGGGATTGGAGGATGAGAGTGACCCCGGGATTGGAGGAAGGGGGTCCCCAGGACTGGAGGATGGAGTGACCCCGGGATTGGAGGAAGGGGGTCCCCAGGGATTGGAGGATGACCCCGAGATTGGAGGAAGGGGGTCTCCAGGACTGGAGGATGAGAGTGATCCTGGGATTGGAGGATGGGGGTCACCCAGGGATTGGAGGATGGGGGTCCCCAGGACTGGAGGAAGGGGGTTACCCCAGGATTGGAGGATGGGGGTCCCCAGGGATTGGAGGATGAAGGTGACCCTGGGATTGGAGGAAGGGGGTCCCCAGGGATTGGAGGATGGAGGTGACCCCGGGATTGGAGGAAGGGGGTCCCCAGGATTGGAGGATGGAGGTGACCCCGGATTGGAGGAAGGGGGTGACCCCGGGATTGGAGGAAGGGGGTCCCCAGGACTGGAGGATGGGGGTCACCTACAATGACAGCGGAGAGGAGGGCCAGCATTTGGGGTCTCAGGAGTCTCCAGAACTCGGTCCAGTTGAATTCCGGTTCCGGTCGGCTGATCTTCAGGACAGGCGGCGTGTGATTGGTCACCTCCAGCTGGCAGAGGAGACCCCCCCGGCCCCCCCCCACAGGCCACTCCCAGGAACAGCGCCACCACCCGGCCCTTACAGAGCGGCTTCCTGGCAGAGGAGAGGGCGGAGCCACGGGCTGCATCTCGGAGGAGCGGGAAAAGAACCGAAGGGGCGGAGACAGCGAAGAGCGTGGAGCACCAGAGACACTGAGGAGCCTGAAAGAGAGAGAAGAGGAAGTCTGAGGATGGATGGGTATGACAGACTATAAAGGGAAACGCTAATGTCACATCTATGGAGGAATCTGAGGATGGGCGATGACAGGGGGCGGGGCACAGACTATATAGGGGAACTCTGATGTCACATCTATGGAGGAATCTGAGGATGGGGATGACAGGGGCGAGGACATAGACTATATAGGGAAACTCTGATGTCACATCTATGGAGGAATCTGAGGATGAGGATGACAGGGACGAGGACATAGACTATAGAGGGTAACTCCGACACCATATCACATATGGAGGAATTGAGGATGAGGATGACAGGGGGACGGGGGACATAGACTATATAGGGGGAACTCTGATGTCACATCTATGGAGGAATCTGGGGATGGGGGATGACAGGGGGAGGGGGACATAGGACTATATAGGGGGAGAACTCTGTTGTCACATCTATGGAGGAATCTGAGGATGATGGGGATGACAGGGGGCGGGACTCATAGACTATATAGGGGAACTTTGATGTCACAGATCTATGGAGGAATCTGAGGATGAGGATGACAGGACGGGGACAAAGACACTAATAAAGGGGGAAGCCCGACATTCATATCTATGGAGCGGAAATCTGAGGATGGGGATGATCATGATGATCATGAAGTTATGACAGGGGGCTGAGCCAATCAGTTGCTCAGATTGTTCTTTCTCTGGCCCACCCAATGAAAGGTTATAAATTTTTTTTTTGGGCCCGGGTCCAATC
This sequence comes from Staurois parvus, assembly GCA_951230385.1. Taxonomy (NCBI): domain Eukaryota; kingdom Metazoa; phylum Chordata; class Amphibia; order Anura; family Ranidae; genus Staurois; species Staurois parvus. The sequence goes on along the minus strand of CATNWA010013785.1, from coordinate 14,555 downwards.
TGTAAGACTATGCAGAGGATATCTCGTCTAATCTCAGGCGGGGGCGGGACCACACATTACCCCGCCCCCTGTACTGCATTTTCAAGAGATCTTAAAGTCACGTGGTGTAGTAATCAGCTCGGATCATGTGACGCGCCCCGGCCAGCTGCTCCATTGGTTAGCAGGTCAGACATAGCCGGTGTGGGCGGACCCCCCTAAAACCCTGTGTGTAGGCGGGGGGGCCAGTTGCTGTTCTGTTGAGTTATAAAGGCAATCTTCCCGCCCCTTGATTTGTTGCCCCGGAACTACCGCTCACTGAGGCCCCTCCCTTGTCTCGTCATGCAGCATTCTCACCTCAGCGGGAGGGTGTCACACGTGTGATTGGCGGAAGGGCGCCCTGGAAGAAGTGCAGCAGCATGACCGGCTTGTGTGGGCGGAAGCCCGGAGCTCCGGAAGGCAGGGAGCCTCCTGGAATGAACTTCCGCAGGGATGGAACTTTGAGAACCAATCACAGAGCCACTCGCTTTACCTACACTGGTCACATGACCTCTCCGCCGCAGTCCGGACTCGGTGTGTAATGCGCATGTGCGAAGCGTGTGATGGAAATTCAGCCAATCCGTGGAGGAGGAGCGACTGTCCCAGAGATGACCGACAGGAGGAGGGGCCGTGTGAGGTACGGTGGGGGGGGTGGTGGTCTGGCAGTGAAGGGGTTCTTTCTGGGGGGGAGGGGAGGGGGTTCTGGCAGTGAAGGGGTTCCTTGGAGGGGAAGGGGTCTGGCAGTGAAGGGGTTCTTGGAGGGGAAGGGGTTGGCAGTGAAGGGGTTTCCTTGGAGGGGAAGGGGTTCTTGCAGATGAAGGTGTCTGGCAAGTGATAGGAGGGGTGGGGGGGTCTGTGCAGTGAAGGGGGTGCGGGGAGGGGGTCTGGCCAGTGAAGGGGGTTGCGGGAGGAGCGGGGTCTGGCAGTGAAGGAGGATTGTAGGGGGGCCTGGCACGTTAAGGACTTCCGGGGAGGGGGCCATGGCAGTTAAGGGGTTCGTGGGGAGTGGGCCTGGCAGTGATGGTGGGGAGGCGGGCGCCTGGCAGTTAAGGGGTTTTTTTTTCGGGGAGGGGGCCTGGCATTAAAGAGGGTTCACTGGGGTAGGGGTCCTGGCAGTGAAGGAGGGGTGGGGGTCTGGCAGTGAAGGGGTTTCCGGGAAGGGGAAGGGGCTGCGCGCTGAAAAGGTCTGGCAGTGGAAGGGTTACCAGGGAGGGGAGAGGGTTCTGGCAGTGAAGGGGGTTTCCGGGGGAGGGGTCTGGCAGTCCGGTTTTCAAGCGAGGGAGGGGGTCTGGCAGTGAAGGTGGTTCCGCGGAGGGGAAGGGGTCAGGCAGCATTAAGGGTTCCGGTGAAGGGGGTCTGGACAGTGAAGGGGTTGCGGGGAGGGGTCTGGCAGTGAAGGAGGGTTTTAGGGGGCCTGGCTAGGTAAGGGGGGTCACGCGGAGGGGAAGGGGTCTGGCAGTTAAGGGGTTCCAGGGAAGGGGAGGCTTCTGGCAGTGAAGGGGTTGCGCGAGGAGGGGTCTGGCAGTGAAGGAGGGTAGGGGGCCTGGCAGTTAAGGGGTTCTCCGGGAGGGGCCTGGCAGTGAAGGAGGGGAGGGGTCTGGCAGTGAAGGGAGGGTCCGGGAAGGGGAAGGGGGTTCTGGCGGTGAAAATGGGGTCTGGCGGGGAAGGGGTCTGGCAGTGAAGGTTTGCGGTTCACAAATAAAATGGGAGGATCAGTGCATGGGATGTCTGGCAGTGAAGGGGTCTTAGTGCAGGGATGGGGGCCTGGACAGTGAAGGGGTTGCGTCGGCAGGGGGGCCTGGCAAGTGATTCTGGGGTTGCGGGGAGGGGGCCTGGCAGTGTGAGGGGTTGCGCGGGGAGGGGCAATGGCACAGCGAAGGGGTATGAGCGTGGGCAGGGGCCTGGTCAGTGACGGTGTTTTCTGGGGAAGGGGGTCTGGCAGTGAGGGGTTCGGGAAAGGGGAAGGGGTCTGGCGGTGAAAAGGTCTGCAGTGAAGGGGTTCCAGGGAGGGGAGGGGGTCTGGCAGTGAAGGGGGTTTCCGGGGAGGGGGGGTCTGGCAGTGGTTTTCCGGAAGGGGGCGGTGGTCTGCGCAGTGAAGGGGTTCCGCGGAGGGGAAGGGGAGTCTGGCAGTTTAAGGGGTTCCGGGGAAGGGGGTCTGGCAGTGACCGGTGTTCCAGGGAGGGGAGTCTGGCAGTGACCGGGGTTCCGGGGAGGGGTTCCTGGCAGTGGTTTCGGGAGGGTTGGTTGCAGCGGAAGGGGTATCCGAGGGAGGGGTCTGGCAGTGGAAGGGGTTCCGGGGAGGGGGTACTGGCAGTGAAGGGGTGCCGTGGAGGGGGTCTGGCAGTGAAGGGGTCTGGCAGTTAAGGGGTTCTGGGTGAGGGGGGGTGTGGGGTGAAGGGGTGGGGACAGGGGGAGGGGGGTCTGGCAGTGAAGGGGTTCCGGGGAGGGGAAGGGGTACTGGCAGGTAAAAGGGTCCTGGCAGTGAAGGGGTTTCCAGGAGGGGTGAAGGGGTCTGGCAGTGAAAGGGGATTCCAGGGAGGGGTCCTGGCTACGTGGGGGTTCAGGGAGGGGAGGGGGTCTGGCAGTGAAGGGGTTTCGGGGAGGGGGTCTGGCAGTGACGAGGGGTTCCCGAGGAGGTCGAGGGGGGGCTGGCAGTGAAGGAGTCTACCTGGGAGGGGGCCTGGCAGTGAAGGGGTTCCATAGGGAGGGAAGGGGTCTGGCAGTGAAGGGGATGTCCGGGGATGGGGTCCTGCAGTTGCAGGTGAAGGGAGTTCCGGGGAGGGGATCCTGGCAGTGAAGGGGTTGCGGGGCGAGGGGATCTGGCAGTCAAGGGGTTGACGTCGTGGGGAAGCGTGGGGGGAGGGGGTTGGCAGTGAAGGGGGTATGCGTGGGGAAGGGGTCTGGCAGTGAAGGGGATTGAGCGGGGAGGACGAGGGGGTCTGGCAGTGAAGGGGTTGCGACAGTGTGAAGGGATTTGGCAGATCAAGGGAGGGGTCTCGGCGAGTGAAGGGTGTTTCGTCCGGAGGGGTCTGGCAGTGAAGGGGTTCCGGGGAGGGGGGTCTGGCAGTGAAGGGGTTCCAGGGAGGGGAAGGGGTCTGGCAGTGAAGGGGTTCCAGGGGCCTTGAGGAAGGGGTCTGGCAGTGAGTGAAGGGTTCCAGGGTGAGGGGAAGGGTCCTGGCAGTGAAGGGGTTCCGGCTAGATGAAGGGGTTTGCGGGGAGGGGATCTGGCAGTGAAAGGGGGTTGCGCGGGAGGGGATCTGGCAGTAAGGGGGTTCGGGGAGGGGTTCTGGCAGTGAAGGGGGTTGCGGGTAGGGGAGGGGGTCTGGCAGTGAAGGGGTTGCGGGGAGGGGGTCTGGCAAGTGAAGGGTTGCGAGTGGAGGGGGTCCTGGCAGTGAAGGTTACGGGAGGGGTCAACGGGGTCCGGCAGGTGAAGGGGTTGCGTGGCAGGGCAGGGGGGTCTGGCAGTGAAGGGGGAAGTTTACGGGGAGGGTGGTTCTGGCAGTGAAGGGTTTCGGGGAGGGGCGTCTGGCAGTGAAGGGGTTGAGGGGAGGGGGTCTGGCAGTGAAGGGATTGAGGGGGAGGGGGTCTGGCAAGCCGTGAAGGGGTTTACGGGGAGGGGGTCTGGCAGTGAAGGGGGTCTTGCAGTGATAGGAGTTGAGGGGAGGGGGGTCTGGCAGTGAAGGGGTTTTTTCAGGTGAGGGTAGGGGGTCTGGCAGTGAAGGTGATTCATCCGGGAGGGGGAGGGGGTTTTTCTGGCAGTGAAGGGGTTGCGCGGATGTAGGGGGTCTGGCAGTGAAGGGGTTGCGGGAGGGGGGTCTGGCAGTGAAGGGGATTGTGAGTGGGTGGGGGTATGGCAGTGAAGGGGTTCCGGGGAGGGGGTCTGGCAGTGAAGGGATTGAGGGGAGGGGTCTGGCAGTGAAGGGGTGCTACAGGGAGGGGGTCTGGCAGTGAAGGGGTTGGGGTCTGGCAGTGAGGGATGGGGTTGAGGGTTCTGGCAGTGAAGAGGGTTACAGAGGAGGGGGTCTGGCAGTGAAGGGTTACAGTGGAGGGGTCTGGCAGTGAAAGGGGGTCTGGCAGTGAAAGGAGGGGTTCCGGGGAGGGGAGGGGGTCTGGCAGTGAAGGGTTGCGCGGGGAGGGGGTCTGGCAGTGAAGGGATTGAGGGGAGGGGGTCTGGCAGTGGAAGGGGTTGAGGGAGGGGGGTCTGGCAGTGAAGGGGTCTGGCAGTGAAGGGGTTCCGGGGGAGGGGGTCTGGCAGTGAGGGGTTTACAGGGGGGGGTCTGGCAGTGAAGGGGGTCTGGCAGTGGTAAAGGGGTTCCGGGAGGGGAGGGGGCGCTTCTGGCAGTGAAGGGTTCCGGCAGGAAGGGAGGGGGTCTGGCAGTGAAGGGTTTCGGGGGGCGGTTCTGATCCTTCTTTTTGTAACACAGCTGAAGAGAGGAATCACTCCAATCAGCCAGCAGGAAGCTCTTTGTCCTCGCCCCTCCTCCTTGCACCAACCAGCTGGCTTGACAACACAATAGGGAGTCTCAGGGCCCAGCACAATACGGAGACCCTCAGTCCTCCTGATCTGAGGGGCCCCGAGCCCCAGGTGAGGTGTGGAGGGGGGGGGGCACGGTGTGTATCTGGGGGGGGTGTCTATAGAACAACGGGAGCCTGAGTTGTACTGAGCGTGTATACAGGGACATCCCCCCCCCCCGTACAGAGTATATAGGCTGTATACAGGGACATCCCCCCCCCCCGGAGACCCCTGTACAGAGTATATAGAGCTGTATACAGGGACCATCCCCCCCCCCCGTACAGAGTATATAGAGCTGTATACAGGGACATCCCCCCCCCCCCCCTGTACAGAGTATTAGAGCTGTATACAGGGACAATCCTCCCCCCCCCGTACAGAGTATATAGAGCTGTATACAGGGGACATCCCCCCCCCCCGTACAGAGTATATAGAGCTGTATACAGGGACATCCCCCCCCCCCCTGTACAGAGTATATAGAGCTGTATACAGGGACATCACCCAACCCCCCCCCCCCCGTACAGAGTATATAGAGCTGTATACAGGACATCCCCCCCCCCCCGTACAGAGTATATATAGAGCTGTATACAGGGACATCCCCCCCCCCACCTGTACAGAGTATATAGAGCTGTATACAGGACATCCCCCCACCCCCCGTACAGAGTATATAGAGCTGTATACAGGACATCCCCCCCCCCCCGTACAGAGTATATAGAGCTGTATACAGGGACACATCCCCCCCCCCCCTGTACAGAGTATATAGAGCTGTATACAGGGACATCCCCCCCCCCCCCCGTGTACAGAGTATATAGAGCTGTATACAGGGACATCCCCCCCCCCCACTGTAACAGAGTTATATAGAGCTGTCTAGTATACAGGGAACAATCCCCCCCCGTACAGAGTAAATAGAGCTGTATACAGGGAATCCATTAACCCCACCCCCCCACACAGTGTAGTATTTGAGCTGTATACAGTGACTTATACAATAACACCGTACAAAGTCAGTCCCCTCCACCCCCCCCCAGGGACTGATCCTTCGCCCCTACAATATATAGAGCGATTTATACAAAGCGGACTGGACATTCCACACACAGGACATCCCCCCTCCTTCCAGTGATCCCACCCCCAAAAATCAGTTGCTCTTCCGAGGGGGGGGGGGATCGGGTACTGGTGTACTAACTAGGGGCGGGGGAGGGGTCGGGATCATTTGTGTACTGGGGTGGGGGATGCGGTCGGTATAGGTGTACTGGGGCGGGGCGAGGGTCCGGGGTATCGGTGTACTGGCGGTGGGGGGGAGGCGGTCGGGTTATGGTTTGTAGCTAGGGAAGCGTAGGGGAGGGGGTTCGGGTATGGTGTACTGGCGAGCGGGGGAGGGGTGGGGTTATGGCTGTACTGGGGAGGGGGGAGGTGGAGGTATGGTGTACTGGGGTGGGGGAGGGGTGTCGGGTATGGAGTACTGGGGGAGGGGGGAGGGGTGGGTATGGGTGGTACTGGGGTGGGCGGAGGGGCTGCCGGTATGGTTTTGTACTGGGGCGGGGGGAGAGGGGGAGGGATATGGTGTACTGGGGTGGGGGAGGGCTTCGGGTCATGGTGTACTGGGGCGGGGGAAGGGGTCAGGGGTATGGAGTACGGAGGCGGTGGGCGGAGGGTATCGGGTATGGGTGTAATGGGGTGGGGGGGAGGGGGTGCTCGGGTTGTGTACTGGGGCGGCGGAGTGGGGTCGGGTATGGTTGTACTGGGGCGGGGGGAGGGGGTGGGTTATGGTTGTATGGGGAGGGGGAGGGTATGGATGTACTGGGGAGGGGGAGGGAGGGTACTGGTGTACTGGGGCGGGGGAGGGGGAGGTATGGTGTACTGGGTTGGGGGGAGGGGTTGGGTATTTGGTGTACTGGGGGGGGAGGGGTCGGGCTTATGGTGTACTGGGGGCGTGGGTCGGGAGGGGTCGGGTATGGTGTACTGGGGGGGGGAGGGGTCGCGGGTATGGTTTGTATGGGGGGGGGGGGGAAAGGGTGTCGGGTATGGTTTGTACTGGGGGGGGGGAGGGGGTCGAGGTATGGTGTACTGGGGAGGGGGAGGGGTAGGGTATGGTTGTAATGGGGGGGGGAGGGGTCGGGTATGGTTGTACTGGGAGGGGGGGGGGGAGGGGTGGGTATGGTTTTGTACTGGGGGTGGGGGAGGGGGAGGGTTATGGTGTACTGGGGGGGGGGGGGGGTGGGCACGGGGGTCGGGTATGGTGTACTTGGGGGGGGGGGAGGTGCGAGGTAGTATGGTGTACGAGGGGTGGGGGGGGAGGGGTCGGGTGTATGGTGTACTGGGGGGGGGGAGGGGTCGGGTTGGGGTACTGGGGGGGGGGGATGGGTAGGGTATGGTTGTATGGGGGGGGGGGAGGGGTGGGTATGGGTACTGGGGGGCGGGGAGGGGGTCGGAGTATGGTGTACTGGGGGGGGGGAGGGGTGGGTATGGTGTACTGGGGGGGGAGGGGGGGGGAGGGGTCGGGTTATGGTTGTAATGGGGGGGGGGGAGGGGTCGAGGGTATGGTGTAACTGGGGGGGGGGGGGAGGGTCGGGTTTGGTGTATGGGGGGGGGGAGGGGTGGGTATGGTTGTACTGGGGTGGGGGGAGGGGTCGGGTATGGTGTTGGTACTGGGGGGGGGAGGGGTCGGGTCTGGTGTACTGGGGGGGGGGGTAGGGTCGGGGTATGGTTGTACTGGGGGGGGGGGAGGGGTCGGGTATGGTGTATGGGCGGGGGGGGGAGGGGTCGGGTATGGTGTACTGGGGGGGGGGGAGGGGTCGGGGGTATGGTGTATGGGGGGGGGGAGCGGGTCGGTTTATGGTGTCTGGGGGGGGAGGAGGTCGGGTAGTGGTGTACTGGGGTGGGGGGGGGGGTCTGGGGTCGGGTTATGGTTTTTGTACTGGGGGGGGGGGGAGGTGGGAGAGGGCTATATGGTGTTGGGGGGGGGGGGGGGATGGGGTCGGGTATGGATGTTAATGGGGGGGGGGGGAGGGGTTGGGGTATGGTGTACTGGGGTGGGGGGAGGGGTCGGTTTTCAACTTTTTTGGGGGTGTACCGGGGGGGGCACGGGGTCGGGGTATGGTGTACTGGGGGGGGGGGGAGGGTCGGGTATGGTGTACTGCTGGGCGGGGGGGGGAGGGGGTGGGTGACTGGTGTACTGGGGGGGGGGAGGGGTCGGGTATGTTTTGTACTGGGGGTGTGAGGGGGGGGTTGGTGGGGGGGGGGGGGGGGGGGGGGGGGGGGGGGGGGGGGCCCCCCACCCACACCCCCACCACCCCCCCTCCCCCCCCACCCACCCCCCCCCCCCCTTCCTAACGAAAACCAGGTCTCCCTCTCTGGACCCGGGGGGGGTCACCACCAATATACCAAAAACGGGCGAGGGGTGGGCGACTGAGGGGGGGGGGGAGGACACAAGGGGGGGGTGGGTGTATGGGGAGAGGAGGTGGGGGGGGGGTGGGGAGGGGGGGGGGTTTGGAGGGGGGGGGGGGAGTGGGGGGGGTCCTCTGCTCTATGGAGCTAGGGGGTGGGTGGGAGGGGAGGGGGGGGGGGCGGGGTGGGGGGGGGGGGGGGGGGGGGGGCGGGGGGGGGGGGGGGGGTTGAGTGAGGGTGGGGGGGGGTGGGGGGGTCAGAGGGGGGGGGAGATGGAGGCTCCTAAGGGTCAGATCACACGGGGGGGCATCCTCAGGTGGGGGTGGGGGCCAAAACCCACAGGTGGGGGGGGACTCCCTCACGGGGCCGGGGAAGGGGAGGGGTGGGTTTGGTAGTACCTCTGCACAAACTCTGAGCCCCACCCCACCTCCCCCCCCCCGGGGCTCCCAGGGGGTGGGGGCACGGTTCCCTGAACCCCTCGGGTTTGGTTTTGGGGGTGGGTGGCGGGGGGTGGGCTCCTAGGGGGGGCTGGGGGTTCGGCGGGGGGGGGGGGCGGGGCAGGGGGGGGGGGGGGGGGCGTGGGGGGGGGGGGGGGGTGGGGGGGGGGGGCGGGGGGGGGGGGGAGGGGAGTGGGGGGGTGGGCGGGGGGCGGGGGGGTGGGGGGGGGGAGGCCCTTGTGTTCAGCGCCCTCTCCTCCTGTAGTCGGGGGGTGGGGGGGGGGGGGGGGGTGGGGAGGGTCCCTGGGCCCCCCTGGTGGCGGGGGGGGTGGGTTGGGGGGGGGAGGGGGAGTGGGGGGGGGGGGGGGGGCGGGGGGGGGGGAGGGGTGGGGGGGGGGAGGGGGTACGGGAAGGGGGGGGGGGGGGGGGGGGTGGGTGGGGGGGTGTGGTGGGGGGGGCGGAGTTGGGGGTGGGTCGAGGGGGGGAGGGTGGGGACAGGGGGGAGGGGAGAGGAGGGAAGGAGGAGGGGGTGGTGGGGGGGGGTCCAGGGTATGGGGGGGCTGGGGGGGGGGGTAGGGTGGGGAGTGGGCCCTCAGGGAGGGGGGGTTGCCGGGGGTGGGGGGGGGGTGGGGCGGGTGGTGGGGGGCACGGGGCGGGGGTTTGGGGGGGGAGGGGGAGGCGGGCCATGGGGGGGTGCTTGAGGGGTACGGGGGTCATTTTTATCGTGGTGGGGGCGCGGCCCAGGGGGGGGGGAGGGGGGTAATGGGTGAGGGGGGGGAGGGGTGGGGGGCAACGGGGGTGGGGGGGGGGGGTATGGGGGGGGGGGGGGGGGGGGGGGGGGGTAGCCATGGGGGGGGAAACAGGGTGGGGGGGGGGGGGGAGGGGGGAACAGGGGGGGGGTGGGAGGGGATGAGGGGAGGGGGGGGGAGGGGGTGGGTGGGGGTGGGGGCGGGGAGGGGGGCCTATGGGGGCCACCCGGGGGGGGGTGGGGGGCGATGGGGGGGGAGGAGGGGGGAGGGGGGGTGGAGGGGCGGGGGGAGGGGGGGTATGGGGGCCAACGAGGTGGGGGGGCGAGGGAGGGGGGTGTTTATGAGGGGGCTCGGGAGGGGGGGGGGTTCATGGGGGTCCATGGGTGGGGTCTACTGGGGGGGGCATTTTGTATGGGGTTGGGAGGGGGGGGGGGACAGGTTTTACGGGGGGCACGGGGCGTGGGGGACACAGGTATGGGGGGGGGGCAAGGGGGGCGCGGGGGGAGGGGCTGGGCCGGGGGGAGGGGGGGCCAGGGGATGTGGGTCAAATGTGGGGGGGGGGGAGGGGGGGGGGTGGGGGCAAGGGGGGGGGGGGGGGTTCGTGTTTTCGGGGGCGGGGGGTCTCTCTTACTAGAGAGGGGTGGGGGGGGAACTGGTAGGGGGGGCGGGGAGTGGGGGTTGTCACTCTGGGGGATGGGTGGACCCATCTATGTAGGGAGGGGGAGGGGGAGGGTGCGGGGGGGCGGGGGGATGGCCAAAGATCGGTGGGAGTGCTGGGGCACGGTACAGGGGGTACAAAAGACGGGCTGGGGGACTTTGAGGGGGCGCGGGGGGGCAGTGGGGGGAGGGGGATGAGGAACACTGGGAGAGGAGGGGGGGGGATAACGTTAGGAGGGCGTCGGATCACCCTCTCACCAATCATCGGAGGGGTGGGGTCGTATAATGAGGGTGGGGGGGGGGGGGGGTACAATGGGGGGCAGGAGGGGGGGGGAGAGGGCGGGAGGGGGTACAATGGGAGTGCATGTATGGGGGGGTGGGGGTGACAGGGGGATGGGGGGGGGGTTTCTATGGGGGAGGGAGGGGGGCGGGCTGGGGGGCGTGTGGGGGGGGTGGGGGGTGGGGGGGGGGGGTTTCAATGGGGGGGGGAGGGAGAGAGGGGGGGGGGGGGGGTAGGGGGGGCGGGGGGCCAGTGTATGGGGGGGGGTGGGGGGAGTGGGGGGAGGGTGGGGGGGGTGGGGAGAGGGGGGCAGGGGGGCGGTGAACAGCACACGGATTTGTGGGGGGAGGGGTGTGGATGGGTTGGGACAATGTTCAAGGAGTTACTTTTCATCTATTTGGTTGGGAGGGGGGGGGTGTATCTATTGTACCCCCAGAGGCGGGGTATGGGGTACTTCCTCCCCCCAGATGGGTACAATGACAACTGCAGGGGTGTGTGGGGGGGGAGGCATGGGGGCGGCATTGTACTACATGTTATGGGGGGAGGGGGGGGGGGTGTTCTACAATGTTACTCGAGGGGGACGGGCCCTTATGGGGGGGACTGGCGGCAGGGTATGTGTACAAGCTGTACTACATTGTATGGGGGGATGGGCCATGGGTACAATGTACTCCAAGTTATGGGGGGTAGGGGCCTGTGTGTACACATTGTACTACATGTAATGGGGGGAGGGGCCATGTGTACTAATTGACTGCATGTAACTGGGGGGAGGGGGCATGTGGTACACTAATACTACATGATGATAGGTGCAGGGGAGGGGCTATGTGGGTAGCAGCGAGTATCCACTTTTTACATAGTTACTGGAAGGAGGGGGACTATTCAGAGACTCTACCACGTACAATCGATTTGTACTGCATTGCGTATTAGCGGGGGAGGTTAGGACCATAGATGTACACTCAGTACAACATGTATTATATGGGGGGTGGGGGGGGGGGGGGGCGGGTAGGGGGGGTGGATGGGGGGGGGGGGTGCTGGCTCGGGGGGGGGGGTGTACTCCATGGGGTGGGGGGAGGGGGAGGCATGTGTGGCAACCCCTACTCCATGGATGGGGGGTAGGGGGTGGGGGGATGGGGGGCAATGTACTCCATGTATGGGGGGGGGGCCATGTGTTTACAATGGGGGGCCATCGTACTGGGGGGGAGGGGGAGGGGGGCTGGGGCTACATATACTGGGGGATCGACTATGGGGGGGGGGGGCCATGGGGTCAATTAATGTACCCCTCCCCTGTATGGATGATCACTGTGACCCCCCCATGCTTCCCCCCTGCAGGGGGGGGCATCACACGCTCAAGACCTGGCAGTCGGTTTCACCAAAGGATTTCCGGGGGGGCAGGGCTGACTGGGGGGATGGGGGAAGGGTGGGGGAGGGGGGTTTTGGGGAGGGTGGGGGAGGGGGGGGGAACACAGAGCACCGGCCACTAATTCGCTGGGGGGGTACAAATTACCCCATTCCCCCCCCCCCACGCCCCCCCCCACCCCCCACTCCACACCTAGTGCACAGCACCGCCATCCTGGGGCTCATTCCCAGGCGTCCAAAAACGGGCAAATTACATTACTAGACCTGGACTTGCATGGCAGATAAAAAGACTCGCCCCGTCTGAATCGTTGTATTATAAACTATGGTGTTACTTTGTATCTCTATCGTAAGTTTCTGATCGATGTGTCTAAACAATGTTACTTTGTATCTCTATCTCGTCTGATCGTATGTTTATAAACCATGTGTACTTTTGTGTCTCCCGTCTGATTCGATGGGTTTATAAACAATGTTACTTGTTGTATTTCCATTCCCGTGTGATCGATGTTTTTAAAAACAATGTTACTTTTTGTTTGGATCTCTCCTCTCCGTGAGATCTGATTGTTTATAAACAATGTTACTTTTGTATCTCTTTCTCCGTCTGATCGATGTTTATAAACAATGTTACTTTTCATATCTCCATCTGTTCTGATCGATGTTTATATAAACAATTGTTACTTTGTATCTCTCTATCTCGTCTGATCGGATGTTTATAAACAATGTTACTTTGTAGCTCTCTATCTGTCCCTGTCACTTTTTGCGTACTTTGTTTCTCCCGATCTTTAGATCTGTGTTTTAAACAATGTTACTTTGTATCTCCATCTCCCGTCTGATACCCGATGTTTTCCCGTAAACAATGTTACTTGTTTTAAAAGCTTATCCCCGTTGATCGATGTTTTTATAAACAATGTTAATCTTTGATCTCCCGTGTGATCGATGTTTATAAAAATGCAATTGTTACTAGCTTACTGTATCTTTTATTTCCCGTCTGATCGATGTTTATAAACAATGTTACTTTGTTATCTCCTCTATTTGATCGAGTGTTTTAAACAATGTTACTTTTGTATCTCCAATCTCCCGTTGATCGATTTTTAAACAATGTTACTTTTGTATCTCTCAATCTCCGTTGATCGATGTTTATATAAACAATGTTACTTTGTATCTCTCCATCTTCAAATATGATCGATGTTTATAAACAATGTTTACTTTGTAATCTCTCCATCTCCAGTCTGGATCGATGTTTAATAAACAATGTTACTTTGTATCTCTCTATCTTCCTGTCCTGAGTTGATCGATGTTTATAAACAATGTTACTGTGTATCTCCCCGTCTGATCGATGGTTATAAACAATGTTACTTTGTATCTCCATGTTACCGTGCGGTGAGTGGGGGGGGGCACAACACGCATCTTCGTTACACTTTTATATTACATCATAAGTCCCCGTGAATGCCGTCTTGATCCAGAGGGCCCCCTAATCAATCCGTTTACCTTTGTATCTCCAAGTCTACCGTCTGTGTATCGATGTTTATAAGAACAATGCGTATTCTCTTCCGTAATGGTCAATACACTCTCTATCCCCGTCTGTATCGATGTTATATACATGTTACTTTGTATCTCCCGTCTGATCGATGTTTATAAAACAATGTTACTTTGTATAATCTATCCTTCCCGTATCTTGATCGATGTTATAGGGGGCAAATGTTACCCCTTTGTATCTCGTTCCTGATCGATGTTAATTAAAACAATGTTATTTTGTATCTCTCCATCTCCCGTGTAGTGATCGATGTTTATAAACAATGTTACTTTGTATCTCTGAGGGGGGATCAACCCGTCTGATCGATTGTTTATAAACAATGCTTAACTTTGTATCTCTCCATCTCCGTACTGATCGTGGACCCCTTATAATAAAATGTTACTTTGTAGATCTCCTATGTTTCTGTCCGGAGAGGGGGGGGGGGGCACTGTACACGCATACTATCACTTCCATTGACATCCATAAGTCCATGGAATTGGAGTGGGCCCCTGCATAGGGGGGTCTCAGAGGGGACCCCTGCATTGTCCAACTCTGAGGCGGTCCCCCTGCTGGTTTTCCGTGACCTCGGTGACCCCTACATCTATCAGTTCCATCTGAAGGAATGGCGTTGCCAGTGTATGGTGTCTGTCGACCATTCTTCCGAACTTGTGTCGAGTCGGATGTTGTATTTCTGAGGGTGGGGGACCCCTGCATTGTATAATGTCTGAGGGGGGGGGGGACCCCTGCATTTGTATAATGTCTGAGGGGGGGGGGGACCCCTGCATTGTATAGTGTCTTGGGGGGGGGGACCCCTGCATTGTATAATGTCTGAGGGGGGGGGGGGGACCCCTGCTATTGTATAGTGTCTGAGGGGGGGGGACCCTGCTTTGTATAATGTCTGCGGGGGGGGGGGGACCCCTGCATTGTATAATGTCTGAGGGGGGGGGGGACCCCTGCATTGTATAGTGTCTGAGGGGGGGGGGGCCCCTGCATTGTATAGTGTCTGAGGGGGGGGAACCCCTGCATTGTATAGTGTCTGAGGGGGGGGTATAGTGGACCCCTGCAATGTATAGTGTCTGAGGGGGGGGGGGCCCCTGCATTGTATATGTCTGTAGGGGGGGGGGCCCCTGCATTGTATAGTGTCTGAGGGGGGGATCCCCTGCATTGTATAGTGTCTGAGGGGGAGGGGGGGACCCCAGGCATTGTATAGTGTCTGAGGGGGGGGAACCCCTGCATTGTATTAGTGTCTGAGGGGGGACCCCTGCATTGTATAGATGTCCTGAGGGGGGGTGACCCCATGCAAATTGTATAGTGTCTGAGGGGGGGGGGGGGACCCCTGAATTGTTTATAGTGTTGAGGGCGGGGGGGGGACCCCCTGCATTGTATATCGTGTCTGAGGGGGGGGGGGCCCCTGGCGATTGTTATGTGTCTGAGGGGGGGGGGCCCTGCATTGTCATAGTGTCTGGAGGGGGGGGGGGGCCCTGCATTGTATGTCTGGGGGGGGGGGGGCCCTCATTGTATATGTTGAGGGGGGGGGGGCCCCCGCATTGTATATGTTTGAGGGGGGGGACCCCTGCATTGTATAGGTTGAGGGGGGGGACCCGATTGTAAGTGTCTGAGGGGGGCCCCCTGCATTGTATTGCCCCTGAAGGGGGGGGGACCC
>CATNWA010013782.1:0-12498 GCA_951230385.1 Staurois parvus | reverse complement strand
TTCTCAGTGATAAATTGAAGAACTTAGTAAAGAAAAAAAGGGAACTTCCAAAAAAACCACCATTGTAAAAGCTTAATCTTATTCTGCAGGATGGTATAGTAGGTGGGGGGGGAGGTGGAAAAGCATCGTACAAAACGAGAAGACCCAAAATTTCTCCCCAAAAATTTACCTTCACAAGATTGATTATCAATCACTCCACAACAAATCTTGATCAAGGAAAAAGCTTTCTAAAAGCTTTTTGAGAGAAGGTGGTTACGGGATATAAAAGGAAGAAAAGTTATAGCGAAGTAATAAGCAAATGTGTAATCGTAAAAAGGGCCGAAACCTACAGAAGAAAAAAGAAGGTGATTACCATGAGGGTTTTGGTTAAACCCCTCACCACCATTTCTTTAAGGGAATGGATTGTTTTCGGCCCACTTATCACCAAAAAAACCGCAAGGGTACAAAATACGGACTGATATTTACGTGTCTAAGCCCCAGAGCAATTCACGGGAAAATGTTGGAAGATATGTCAACCGAGCCTTTATCAACGCCTTAAGTTTTTTTCATAGCCATTAGGGGGTCTGTCAGAGAACTTAGTTTTGCCCCGGGATTAATTTTTTTTGGACAAAGAAAAAATTGAACAAGGCTCTAAAAGGATTGTAAAAAAAAGAAAACTGGTACTTGTTAGAGAAAACAGTGTGTTTTTACATGAATGTCCCATGCAAGCCATCGGGGAGTCGGGAGGGAAATCAGAACTGTAAGAAACGTATGGTTGGTTTTTGAAATAGACACCGAAGATTAGATGATGCTTCACTTAGGACACTATTTAGAAGTTAATGTCTAATGTTAACAGTCGGTTCCACTTACAGTCAACACGATCAACGACCCAGCAAGTTTGGAACTTTAAACTCCCAACCATCTACTTCACCTTAAGTCGATTACATACTGCCACCATCCCTGCCTTCACAAAGAGGATTTATACGCAAGGAAAGATGGCGAAGAGTTCAATATCTATCAGAGCAGTTTTTGGAATAGGTGGAGCAAGGAGTACTTAGCTATCTCTAGTACTAAGAAGTAAATGGCAAACGCCTTAGAAGAAATGTTCATGTGATTGACTAGAGATGATGCGAAAGAAGATGAAAAATTCGATTCGACTGTATTCGGCGAATTCGTGCGACAATTAGTTCGATTTCGAGTCGAATAAATTCGCTGTGTGATTTAACTTAAAAAAGGGTGTTTCTAGGCTTCAGAGAGACTTAATATTAGTGCAGAACACTGTACCTTTAATTTAAATGCCCTTGGAGTCTGACAGGGACCATGACACACTCTGGACCTGGCAGCAGCATGGGGAGGCGGGTACAGGGGCCCATGACAGATTACGGGCCTGGCAGCAGCATGAGGAGTCGGTACGGGGGCCCATGACACACTCCATGAGGAGGCGGTACAGGGGCGCATGACAGATTACGAGCCTGGCAGCAGCAACTTGGACAGGAGGACGTTCAGCTTCTGCACCGTCGGGTGCGTGCTCGCAAACTGTTGTCTCTTGGAAACGGATTCCAAGAAAGACTGCTGACGGAATCCGTGAAGAGGAGTAGCAGGAGAAGGAGCATCTGAACGAGCGGAATATGCCAACAAGCGACAACAGTGGCCCATGACAGATTACGGGCCTGGCAGCAGCATGAGGAGTCGGTACGGGGGCCCATGGCAGATTACGGGCCTGGCAGCAGCTATGGGAGGCCCGTAATCTGCCAGCACCCTATGACAAAAAATGGAACACACAGCAGTGTGAGGAGACCTGAAAGTGGCACATGGCAGAGTGTGGCGATGGGAGACAGCAGCAATGGGAGGCCGTACAGGGACCCATGAGAGACTCTGGACCTGGCAGCAGCATGAGGAGGCGGTATAGGGGCCCATGGCAGATTAGGGGCCTGGCAGCAGCTATGGGAGGCCCGTAATCTGCCAGCACCCTATGACAAAAAATGGAACACACCAGCAGTGTGAGGAGACCTGAAAGTGGCACATGGCAGAGTGTGGCGATGGAGGCAGCAGCAATGGGAGGCCGTACAGGGACCCATGAGAGACTCTGGACTTGGCAGCAGCATGAGGAGGCGGTATAGGGGCCCATGGCAGATTAGGGGCCTGGCAGCAGCTATGGGAGGCCCGTAATCTGCCAGCACCCTATGACAAAAAATGGAACACACCAGCAGTGTGAGGAGACCTGAAAGTGGCACATGTTTGGGGCATGATTCATGGCGGATTTAGTCAGTTGTGTCAGGAAATGGTGGTTTGAAATCCAGACTAATCCACGCCTGATTCATTTTCACAAACGTGAGTCTCTCCACACTTTGGGTGGACAGTCGTGTCCTCCGCGGAGTTGCAATACCTCCTGCCGCACTAAACACGCGCTCCGATGCCACGCTACTGGCCGGGCATGACAGCCTTTCAAGGGCAAATTCAGCTAGTTGGGGCCAAAGGTCAAGTTTCGTTGCCCAGTAGTCAAGGGGATTGTCTACCTCGGTTGGCAGGGTGCTGTCCAAGTAGGCCTAAGCCTGTTGTTTGAGGTCCTGCTCCAGGTCCACCTGATGCTGCTGCTGCTGCTGCTGCTGGTTAGTTAGTTTTCCTCCTCACTGCGCTGGTGAAGAAAGCTACTCATCATCGACTGCAGACTGAGGCAGCCGCTGCTGGTGGAGCTGCCACTGCTCCTACCACCCCCCCCCCCCTCCCCTGCTGCCATGGCAGCGGAACACGAGCGCACAGGGCCCACAGTGTCTGAGGATGGACGTTGGCGCAGACAGGCAGAGACCAGCTGACTACATAGGTGTTTTTTATAGTACGTTATTTTGGCCCTCCCTCTCAGCAGGTGTGAAAAAGGCCACCATTTTTGAACGGTAGCGAGGGTCCAACAAGGTGGACAGCCAAAAGTCATCCCTCTGTCTGATGGTTATTATTCGGCTGTCGCTACGCAAGCAACCGAGCATGCTATGGGCCATTTGTGCCAAGGAATGCGAGGGACTCCCTGCCTCCATCTCCACAGCATACTGCCACGGTGCGTCTAGGTCCTCTGTCTCCTCTTCCTCCTCCTCTACCAGATGCTCCTGCTCCTCCACTCCTGTCCGCTGAGTGGAAAAACCCACCCATTTCACTCAATAATTCCTGAGCACCAATGTCCTCCTCTACCTCCTCCTCTTCTTCTTCCAGTCCTGCCCCCACAGGGGCCATGTGGCGTTGAGATCTGTGCGCCACGTCTACCGCACCCTGACCAGCCATTGTTAACAGCATTTGTTCCAGGACGTGCAACAGAGGAATGACGTCGTTCATCCCATAGTCCTGCCGACTCACGAATAGCGTGGCCTCCTCAAAGGGCCTGAGCAAGGCAGGTGTCACGCATGAGCTGCCAATGGCTGACATCTAAGTTACACAGGGAGTACCTTTATCTGCTTTTAACATCAGGAAATCTGTGATGGCCTTTTGCTGTTCGTAAAAGGCGGTCTAACATATGTAGGGTTGAATTCCACCTTGTTGCAACGTCACAGCATGAGGAGGTCGGTATAGGGGGCCCATGGCAGATTAGGGGCCTGGCAGCAGTTATGGGAGGCCCATAATCTGCCAGCACCCTATGACAAAAAATGGAACACACCAGCAGTGTGAGGAGACCTGAAAGTGGCACATGGCAGAGTGTGGCGATGGAGACAGCAGCAATGGGGAGAGGCCGTACAGGGACCCATGAGAGACTCTGGACCTGGCAGCAGCAGGAGGGAGGCGGTATATAGGGGCCTACGGCAGATTAGGGGCCTGGCAGCAGCTATAGGAGGCCCGTAATCTGCCAGCACCCTATGTCAAAAAATTCAACACACCAGCAGTGTGTGAGGAGACCTGAAAGTGGCACATGGCAGAGTGTGGCGATGGAGACAGCAGCAATGGGAGGCCGTACAGGGACCCATGACAGACTCTGGACTTGGCAGCAGCATGAGGAGGCGGTATATAGGGGCCCATGGCAGATTAGGGGCTGGGCAGCAGCTATAGGGAGGCCCGTAATCTGCCAGCACCCTATGTCAAAAAAAAATTCAACACACCAGCAGTGTGAGGAGACCTGAGGAGACCTGAAAAAGTGGCACATGGCAGAGTGTGTGGCGGCGATGGAGACAGCAGCAATGGGAGGCCGTACAGGGACCCATGACAGACTCTGGACTTGGCAGCAGCATGAGGAGGCGGTATATAGGGGCCCATGGCAGATTAGGGGCCTGGCAGCAGCTATGGAGGCCCGGCCCGTAATCTGCCAGCACCCTATGTCAAAAAAAAATTCAACACACCAGCAGTGTGTGAGAGACCTGAAAGTGGCACATGGCAGAGAGTGTGGCGATGGAGACAGCAGCAATGGGAGGCCGTACAGGGACCCATGACAGACTCTGGACTTGGCAGCAGCATGAGGAGGCGGTATATATAGGGGCCCATGGCAGATTAGGGGCCTGGCAGCAGCTATGGGAGGCCCGTAATCTGCCAGCACCCTATGTCAAAAAATTTCAACACACCAGCAGTGTGAAGGAGACCTGAAAGTGGCACATGGCAGCAGTGTGGCGATGGAGAGACAGCAGCAATGGGAGGCCGTACAGGGACCCATGAGAGACTCTGGACTTGGCAGCAGCATGAGGAGGCGGTATATAGGGGCCCATGGCAGATTAGGGGCCCTGGCAGCAGCTATGTGAGGCCCGTAATCTGCCTGCACCCTATGTCAAAAAATTTAACACACCAGCAGTGTGAAGAGACCTGAAAGTGGCACATGGCAGAGAGTGTGGCGATGGAGACAGCAGCAATGGGAGGCCGTACAGGGACCCATGACAGACTCTGGACTTGGCAGCAGCATGAGGAGGCGGTATAGGGGGCCCATGGCAGATTAGGGGCCTGGCAGCAGCTATGTGAGGCCCGTATCTTGCCAGCACCTATGTCAAAAAATTTAACACACCAGCAGTGTGAAGAGACCTGAAAGTGGCACATGGCAGCAGAGTGTGGCGATGGAGACAGCAGCAATGGGAGGCCGTACAGGGACCCATGAGAGACTCTGGACTGGCAGCAGCAGCATGAGGAGGCGGTATATAGGGGCCCATGGCAGATTAGGGGCCTGGCAGCAGCTATGTGAGGCCCGTAATCTGCCTGCACCCTATGTCAAAAAATTTAACACACCAGCAGTGTGAAGAGACCTGAAAGTGGCACATGGCAGCAGAGTGTGGCGATGGAGACAGCAGCAATGGGAGGCCGTACAGGGACCCATGAGAGACTCTGGACTTGGCAGCAGCATGGGAGGCGGTATATAGGGGCCCATGGCAGATTAGGGGCCTGGCAGCAGCTATGTGAGGCCCGTAATCTGCCTGCACCCTATGTCAAAAAATTTAACACACCAGCAGTGTGAAGAGACCTGAAAGTGGCACATGGCAGCAGAGTGTGGCGATGGAGACAGCAGCAATGGGAGGCCGTACAGGGGGACCCATGACAGACTCTGGACTTGGCAGCAGCAGCATGAGGAGGCGGTATATATAGGGGCCCATGGCAGATTAGGGGCCTGGCAGCAGCTATGTGAGGCCCGTAATCTGCCTGCACCCTATGTCAAAAAATTTAACACACCAGCAGTGTGTGAGAGACCTGAAAGTGGCACATGGCAGCAGAGTGTGGCGATGGAGACAGCAGCAATGGGAGGCCGTACAGGGACCATGACAGACTCTGGACTTGGCAGCAGCATGAGGAGGCGGTATATAGGGGCCCATGGCAGATTAGGGGCCTGGCAGCAGCTATGTGAGGCCCGTAATCTGCCTGCACCCTATGTCAAAAAAATTTTAACACACCAGCAGTGTGAAGAGACCTGAAAGTGGCACATGGCAGCAGAGTGTGGCGATGGAGACAGCAGCAATGGGAGGCCGTACAGGGACAGGGACCCATGACAGACTCTGGACTTGGCAGCAGCAGAGGAGGAGGCGGTATATAGGGGCCCATGGCAGATTAGGGGCCTGGCAGCAGCTATGTGAGGCCCGTAATCTGCCTGCACCCCTATGTCAAAAAATTTAACACACCAGCAGTGTGAAGAGACCTGAAAGTGGCACATGGCAGCAGAGTGTGGCGATGGAGACAGCAGCAATGGGAGGCCGTACAGGGACCCATGAGAGACTCTGGACTTGGGCAGCAGCAGCAGAGGAGGCGGTATATAGGGGCCCATGGCAGATTAGGGGCCTGGCAGCAGCTATGTGAGGCCCGTAATATCTGCCTGCACCCTATGTCAAAAAATTTAAACACACCAGCAGTGTGAAGAGACCTGAAAGTGGCACATGGCAGCAGAGTGTGGCGATGGAGACAGCAGCAATGGGAGGCCGTACAGGGACCCATGAGACAGACTCTGGACTTGGCAGCAGCAGAGGGCGGTATATAGGGGCCCATGGCAGAGGCCTGGCAGCAGCTATGTGAGGCCCGTAATCTGCCTGCACCCTATGTCAAAAAATTTAACACACCAGCAGTGTGAAGAGACCTGAAAGTGGCACATGGCAGCAGAGTGTGGCGATGGAGACAGCAGCAGCATGGGAGGCACGTACAGGGACCATGAGAGACTCTGGACTTGGCAGCAGCAGCAGAGGAGGCGGTATAGGGGGCCCATGGCAGATTAGGGGCCTGGCAGCAGCTATGTGAGGCCCGTATCTGCAGCACCCTATGTCAAAAAATTTAACACACAGCAGTGTGAAGAGACCTGAAAGTGGGCACATGGCAGCAGAGTGTGGCGATGGAGACAGCAGCAATGGGAGGCCGTACAGGGACCCATGACAGACTCTGGACTTGGCAGCAGCAGCAGGAGGCGGCGGTATATAGGGGCCCATGGCAGATTAGGGGCCTGGCAGCAGCAGCTATGTGAGGCCCGTAATCTGCCTGCACCCTATGTCAAAAAAAATTTAACACACCAGCAGTGTGAAGAGACCTGAAAGTGGCACATGGCAGCAGAGTGTGGCGATGGAGACAGCAGCAATGGGAGGCCGTACAGGGGGACCCATGAGAGACTCTGGACTTGGCAGCAGCAGCATGAGGAGGCGGTATATAGGGGCCCATGGCAGATTAGGGGCCTGGCAGCAGCTATGTGAGGCCCGTAATCTGCCTGCACCCTATGTCAAAAAATTTAACACACCAGCAGTGTGAAGAGACCTGAAAGTGGCACATGGCAGCAGAGTGTGGCGATGGAGACAGCAGCAATGGGAGGCCGTACAGGGACCCATGAGAGACTCTGGACTTGGCAGCAGCATGAGGAGGCGGTATATATAGGGGCCCCATGGCAGATTAGGGGCCTGGCAGCAGCTATGTGAGGCCCGTAATCTGCCTGCACCCTATGTCAAAAAATTTAACACACCAGCAGTGTGAAGAGACCTGAAAGTGGCACCTGGCAGCAGAGTGTGGCGATGGAGACAGCAGCAATGGGAGGCCGTACAGGGACCCATGAGAGACTCTGGACTTGGCAGCAGCATGAGGAGGCGGCGGTATATAGGGGCCCATGGCAGATTAGGGGCCTGGCAGCAGCTATGTGAGGCCCGTTATCTGCCTGCACCCTGTCATGTCAAAAAATTTAACACACACCAGCAGTGTGAAGAGACCTGAAAGTGGCACATGGCAGCAGAGTGTGGCGATGGAGACAGCAGCAATGGGAGGGGCCGTACAGGGACCATGAGAGACTCTGGACTGGCAGCAGCAGCAGCAGGAGGCGGAGGTATGGTATATAGGGGCCCATGGCAGATTAGGGGCCTGGCAGCAGCTATGTGAGGCCCGTAATCTGCCTGCAGCACCCTATGTCAAAAAATTTAACACACCCAGCAGTGTGAAGAGACCTGAAAGTGGCACATGGCAGCAGAGTGTGGCGATGGAGACAGCAGCAATGGGAGGCCGTACAGGGACCCATGACAGACTCTGGACTTGGCAGCAGCATGAGGAGGCGGTATATATATATAGGGGCCCATGGCAGATTAGGGGCCTGGCAGCAGCTATGTGAGGCCCGTAATCTGCCTGCACCCTATGTCAAAAAATTTAACACACCAGCAGTGTGAAGAGACCTGAAAGTGGCACATGGCAGCAGAGTGTGGCGATGGAGACAGCAGCAATGGGAGGCCGTACAGGGACCCATGACAGACTCTGGACTTGGCAGCAGCATGAGGAGGCGGTATATAGGGGCCCATGGCAGATTAGGGGCCTGGCAGCAGCTATGTGAGGCCCGTAATCTGCCTGCACCCTATGTCAAAAAATTTAACACACCAGCAGTGTGAAGAGACCTGAAAGTGGCACATGGCAGCAGAGTGTGTGGCGATGGAGACAGCAGCAATGGGAGGCCGTACAGGGACCATGAGAGACTCTGGACTTGGCAGCAGCATGAGGAGGCGGGTATATAGGGGGGCCATGGCAGATTAGGGGCCTGGCAGCAGCTATGTGAGGCCCGTAATCTGCCTGCACCCTATGTCAAAAAATTTAACACACCAGCAGTGTGAAGAGACCTGAAAGTGGCACATGGCAGCAGAGTGTGGCGATGGAGACAGCAGCAATGGGAGGCCGTACAGGGACCCATGAGAGACTCTGGACTTGGCAGCAGCATGAGGAGGCGGTATATAGGGGGGCCCATGGCAGATTAGGGGCCTGGCAGCAGCTATGTGAGGCCCGTAATCTGCCTGCACCCTATGTCAAAAAATTTAACACACACAGCAGTGTGAAGAGACCTGAAAGTGGCACATGGCAGCAGAGTGTGAGGATGGAGACAGCAGCAATGGGAGGCCGTACAGGGACCATGACAGACTCTGGACTTGGCAGCAGCATGAGGAGGCGGTATATAGGGGGGGCCATGGCAGATTAGGGGCCTGGCAGCAGCTATGTGAGGCCCGTAATCTGCCTGCACACCCTATGTCAAAAAATTTAACACACCAGCAGTGTGAAGAGACCTGAAAGTGGCACATGGCAGCAGAGTGTGGATGGATGGAGACAGCAGCAATGGGAGGGCCGTACAGGGACCCATGACAGACTCTGACTTGGCAGCAGCATGAGGAGGCGGTATATATAGGGGCCCATGGCAGATTAGGGGCCTGGCAGCAGCTATGTGAGGCCCGTAATCTGCCTGCACCCTATGTCAAAAAATTTAACACACCAGCAGTGTGAAGAGACCTGAAAGTGGCACATGGCAGCAGAGTGTGGCGATGGAGACAGCAGCAATGGGAGGCCGTACAGGGACCCATGACAGACTCTCTGGACTTGGCAGCAGCATGAGGAGGCGGTATATATAGGGGCCCATGGCAGATTAGGGGCCTGGCAGCAGCTATGTGAGGCCCGTAATCTGCCTGCACCCTATGTCAAAAAATTTAACACACCAGCAGTGTGAAGAGACCTGAAAGTGGCACATGGCAGCAGAGTGTGTGGCGATGGAGGAGACAGCAGCAATGGGAGGCCGTACAGGGACCCATGAGAGACTCTAGACTGGACTTGGCAGCAGCATGAGGAGGCGGTATATATAGGGGCCCATGGCAGATTAGGGGCCTGGCAGCAGCAGCTATGTGAGGCCCGTAATCTGCCTGCACCCTATGTCAAAAAATTTAACACACACCAGCAGTGTGAAGAGACCTGAAAGTGGCACATGGCAGCAGAGTGTGGCGATGGAGACAGCAGCAATGGGAGGCCGTACAGGGACCATGACAGACTCTGGACTTGGCAGCAGCATGAGGAGGCGGGTATATAGGGGCCCATGGCAGATTAGGGGCCTGGCAGCAGCTATATGTGAGGCCCGTAATCTGCCTGCACCCTATGTCAAAAAATTTAACACACCAGCAGTGTGAAGAGACCTGAAAGTGGCACATGGCAGCAGAGTGTGGCGATGGAGACAGCAGCAATGGGAGGCCGTACAGGGACCATGACAGACTCTGGACTTGGCAGCAGCATGAGGAGGCGGTATATAGGGGCCCATGGCAGATTAGGGGCCTGGCAGCAGCTATGTGAGGCCCGTAATCTGCCTGCACCCTATATCAAAAAATTTAACACACACAGCAGTGTGAAGAGACCTGAAAGTGGCACATGGCAGCAGAGTGTGGCGATGAGACAGCAGCAATGGGAGGCCGTACAGGGACCCATGACAGACTCTGGACTTGGCAGCAGCATGAGGAGGCGGGTATATAGGGGCCCATGGCAGATTAGGGGCCTGGCAGCAGCTATGTGAGGCCCGTAATCTGCCTGCACCCTATGTCAAAAAATTTAACACACCAGCAGTGTGAAGAGACCTGAAAGTGGCACATGGCAGCAGAGTGTGGCGATGGAGACAGCAGCAATGGGAGGCCGTACAGGGACCCATGACAGACTCTGGACTTGGCAGCAGCATGAGGAGGCGGTATATAGGGGCCCATGGCAGATTAGGGGCCTGGCAGCAGCTATGTGAGGCCCGTAATCTGCCTGCGGGTATATAGGGGCCCCCTGGCAGATTAGGGGCCTGGCAGCAGCTATGTGAGTCAAGTGCCAAGTGCGATCAACCTCCTCATCATCAAGTAGGGTCTCCGCCACTACTAGCCCCTCGGCTGCGTCTGGGTCAGGAGACAGACCTGTCTCTAGACCGGCTACCGAGCCACTCTCCTCGCCAGTACTTGTTCGCTTGGCTGCTGAAAAGGCGATGTCTCCCCCCGTTCCTGACCGCCCTCTGTTAGCTCTTCCTCACTGTACAGTGGGGCTGAGCCCACAGCATGCGATACTTCGCTTGGTGAGGGAACAGCAAAGGACAGGGGCAGGTAGAGGACACGTGATTTCAGTGGGCTTGGTCCCGGGCCATGCCAACTAACGGTTGTGTCTGACGTACCCACCGACCGTTGGCTGTAGGTGTCAGAGGTGACCTGGGAAGAGGAAGACGACCGAGCCCAACCAATCAATGACGGCAGGGTTGTCGGTGGAGACACGACCGCTGGATGACACCGGGAGCACTGGCCTCTGGCTGCGAATACTGCTGCCTCGACCCCTTCTCTGCTGCCACGTCTTGCTCGCTCCTAAACATTGCCTCCTCTGCCACTCCTCTCGGGTTGTCTGACATACTATTTTAATTCAACGATTAGGTGTCCCTGAGTAACAATTCTGGCAGACTCAGTAACAATTCTGTCTGTCCTGAGTATGAATTCTGTGGCTCTGAGTAACAATTCTGTGTCTGTGCGAGTAACAATTCTGTGTCTGTGCGTAGTAGTAAACTTTCTGTGTCTGTGCAAGTAACAATTTTGTGTTGTGTGCGAGTAACAATTCTCTGGCATCTCGTAACAATTTGTCTGTCCTCTGAGTTAACCAATTCTCTGGCATCAGTAACACTTCTGTCTGTCCTGAGTAACAATTCTGGTTGGCACTCAGTAACATTTGTGTCGTGTCCCTGTGTAACAATTGCTTGGGCATCAGTAAACACATTTTCTGTGGGCTGAGTATGAATTCTGTGGACTCTGAGTAAAAATTTGTCTGTCTGCGGCGAGTAACGAATGCTGTGTCTGTGCAAGTAACCAATTTTGTGTCTGTGCTAGTAAAATTTGTGTCTGTGGAGTACTAGATATGTGTCCTGTGAGTCAGTCTGCGTTTCTTGGACTCAGTAGCCTTTGGTTTTTCTGCGAGAACAATTCTCTTGGTTGCCCAAGTAGCAGCGACTGTTGGTTTAGTCGGATGTTCTTTCCTGAGTAAACGAATTTTTGAGCACATCTGCCCATGCGTGCTTTTGTCGTGTGCGCATAGCTCTGGCTTTTGCCAATATTTTGTGTTGAGAAACCATCTTGCTGTTGTCTGCTCGCTCCGCGTAATGAACGGCCGTTGTGCGTGTCTGAGTCTTGGTAGGTTATGACATTGGCCCTAGTATTTAATACACCGTTGTCTGAGTAAAAATTCTGGCATCTCAGTTAACCCTTGTGTCTGTCCTTCTGAGTATGAATGTACTGTGGCTGAGTAAACAATTGTGTTGTTGTGATTTCTTCAGTGTGAACACATTTGTGTTGGTGGCAAATTCACTCTGTGTTGTGTTGTGAGAGTTAACAATGCGTTGTCTGGCATCCGTAACAATTGTCTGTCTTTGCTTTAGGCTGACTTCGTTATTTTTCGGGTGTTTTTTTTCTGGGTTGTGTTCCCCTTGTTATTGAGGTGGATTTTCTACTATTTCGTGCGGTTTGGGTTTTCTGACTTGTCGTAGTATTTTTTCTTTTTTTTTTTTTCTGTTGTTTTGCTATTATGAGGCTCACTTTGGGTGTGTTTGTTTGATTGTTTCTTGTATGGGGTTGCGATTGCTGTCTGTTGCTTTGTGTTCTTTTGTCGTGTGTTTCGAAGAGCTTCTTTTTACTCCTGCTATGGCTTAGGGGGATGTGTGTGACGTTCCTATGTGTCTTTGAGTTGCTGTTATTTCCTTTTTGATCTTGCCTTTGGCTTTCTTCATTAGTATGGTGTGATCATGCTATATTCGTTTTTCTGTTTTACTTGCGTTTGTCATTTGTTGTTGTGTGTCTTTCTGGGTTGTTCTGTGCTTGGTTATTG
>CATNWA010013781.1:0-10211 GCA_951230385.1 Staurois parvus | reverse complement strand
CATTTGTTAGCTCTCCATTTTTTTAACTCTGCCGCCATGATCTCACCCACCAATGCTGACACAGCTTGGATGAAGGTCAGAATACCAGCCAGAGGACGCCGCTCCTGCCGCTCAAAAAAGAAACATCATTCAGCAGTCACAGCGTTGGAATTGGGAAAATATCTTCAATTTGTTAGCTTTCCATTTTTTTAACTCTGCCATGGCCGGTCCTAAGCCCGTGCTGCGAAAAGAGGAAGGTTGGGTGCTGGGACAGTAAACCAGCCCTGTAAAAAAAAGTGCCGCTATGTTTCGAGTGAAAGGAAGACGTTCACTGCACCTTTTTTTTAACTCTGCCATGGCCGGTCCTAAGCCCGTGCTGCGAAAAGAGGAAGGTTGGGTGCTGGGACAGTAAACCAGCCCTGTAAAAAAAAAGTGCCGCTATGTTTCGAGTGAAAGGAAGACGTTCACTGCACCTGGGACTGGACAAGTGTGGCTAGCAGAAGGTTTAACAGGGTAACATGGGAAATGAGACTGATCATTATATGATATAGTATATATAGTTATATACGCCTATAGTTTACCGTACGCCATGATCTCACCCACCACCAATGGATGAAGGTCAGAATACCAGCCAGAGGACGCCGCTCCTGCCGCTCAAAAAAAAAACATCATTCAGCAGTCACAGCGTTGGAATTGGGAAAATATCTTCAATTTGTTAGCTCTCCATTTTTTTTTAACTCTGCCATGGCCGGTCCTAAGCCCGTGCTGCGAAAAGAGGAAGGTTGGGTGCTGGGACAGTAAACCAGCCCTGTAAAAAAAAAGTGCCGCTATGTTTCGAGTGAAAGGAAGACGTTCACTGCACCTGGGACTGGACAAGTGTGGCTAGCAGAAGGTTTAACAGGGTAACATGGGAACGAGACTTATCATGATATGATATAGTATATATATATATTATATACGCCTATAGTTTACCGTACGCCATGATCTCACCCACCAATGCTGACACAGCTTGGATGAAGGTCAGAATACCAGCCAGAGGACGCCGCTCCTGCCGCTCCAAAAAAAGAAACATCATTCAGCAGTCACAGCGTTGGAATTGGGAAAATATCTTCAATTTGTTAGCTTTCCATTTTTTTTAACTCTGCCATGGCCGGTCCTAAGCCCGTGCTGCGAAAAGAGGAAGGTTGGGTGCTGGGACAGTAAACCAGCCCTGTAAAAAAAAAAAGTGCCGCTATGTTTCGAGTGAAAGGAAGACGTTCACTGCACCTGGGACTGGACAAGTGTGGCTAGCAGAAGGTTTAACAGGGTAACATGGGAACGAGACTTATCATGATATGATATAGTATATATAGTTATATATACGCCTATAGTTTACCGTACGCCATGATCTCACCCACCAATGCTGACACAGCTTGGATGAAGGTCAGAATACCAGCCAGAGGACGCCGCTCCTGCCGCTCAAAAAAAAAAAACATCATTCAGCAGTCACAGCGTTGGAATTGGGAAAATATCTTCAATTCAATTTGTTAGCTTTTTTTTTTTTTTTTTCTGCCATGGCCGGTCCTAAGCCCGTGCTGCGAAAAAGAGGAAGGTTGGGTGCTGGGACAGTAAACCAGCCCTGTAAAAAAAAGTGCCGCTATGTTTCGAGTGAAAGGAAGACGTTCACTGCACCTGGGACTGGACAAGTGTGGCTAGCAGAAGGTTTAACAGGGTAACATGGGAACGAGACTGATCATGATATGATATAGTATATATATATATATACGCCTATAGTTTACCGTACGCCATGATCTCACCCACCAATGCTGACACAGCTTGGATGAAGGTCAGAATACCAGCCAGAGGACGCCGCTCCTGCCGCTCAAAAAAGAAACATCATTCAGCAGCCGTCACAGCGTTGCGTTGGAATTGGGAAAATATCTTCAATTTGTTAGCTCTCCATTTTTTTTTTTTTTCTGCCATGGCCGGTCCTAAGCCCGTGCTGCGAAAAGAGGAAGGTTGGGTGGGTGGGGGACAGTAAACCAGCCCTGTAAAAAAAAGTGCCGCTATGTTTCGAGTGAAAGGAAGAAGAGTTCACTGCACCTGGACTGGACAAGTGTGGCTAGCAGAAGGTTTAACAGGGTAACATGGGAACGAGACTGATCATGATATGATATATATATATATATATATATATATAGTTTACCGTACGCCATGATCTCACCCACCAATGCTGACACAGCTTGGATGAAGGTCAGAATACCAGCCAGAGGACGCCGCTCCTGCCGCTCAAAAAAAAAAATCATTCAGCAGTCACAGCGTTGGGAATTGGGAAAATATCTTCAATTTGTTAGCTTTCCATTTTTTTAACTCTGCCATGGCCGGTCCTAAGCCCGTGCTGCGAAAAGAGGAAGGTTGGGTGCTGGGACAGTAAACCAGCCCTGTAAAAAAAAAAAAAAAAAACCATGTTTCGAGTGAAAGGAAGACGTTCACTGCACCTGGGACTGGACAAGTGTGGCTAGCAGAAGGTTTAACAGGGTAACATGGGAACAGGAACATGATATCATGATATGATATATGATATATATATATATATATAGTTATATACGCCGCCTACAGTTTACCGTACGCCATGATCTCACCCACCAATGCTGACACAGCTTGGATGAAGGTCAGAATACCAGCCAGAGGACGCCGCTCCTGCCGCTCCGCTCAAAAAAGAAACATCATTCAGCAGTCACAGCGTTGGAATTGGGAAAATATCTTCAATTTGTTAGCTCTCCATTTTTTTAACTCTGCCATGGCCGGTCCTAAGCCCGTGCTGCGAAAAGAGGAAGGTTGGGTGCTGGGACAGTAAACCAGCCCTGTAAAAAAAAAAGTGCCGTAAACTATGTTTCGAGTGAAAGGAAGACGTTCACTGCACCTGGGACTGGACAAGTGTGGCTAGCAGAAGGTTTAACAGGGTAAACATGGGAACGAGACTTATCATGATATGATATATATATATATATTTAGTATATACGCCTATATTTACCGTACGCCATGATCTCACCCACCAATGCTGACACAGCTTGGATGAAGGTCAGAATACCAGCCAGAGGACGACCGCCGAGATCCTGCCGCGCCGCTCCTGCCGCTCAAAAGAAACATCATTCAGCAGTCACAGCGTTGGAATTGGGAAAATATCTTCAATTTGTTAGCTTTCCATTTTTTTTAACTCTGCCATGGCCGGTCCTAAGCCCGTGCTGCGAAAAAGGGAAGGTTGGGTGCTGGGACAGTAAACCAGCCCTGTAAAAAAAAAAGTGCCGCTATGTTTCGAGTGAAAGGAAGACGTTCACTGCACCTGGGACTGGACAAGTGTGGCTAGCAGAAGGTTTAACAGGGTAACATGGGAACGAGACTTATTGAATGATATATATATATATATATATATATATATATATAGTATACGCCCTACCGTACGCCGTGATCTCACCTCACCCACCAATGCTGACACAGCTTGGATGAAGGTCAGAATACCAGCCAGAGGAGAGCCGCTCCTGCCGCTCAAAAAAAAAACATCATTCAGCAGTCACAGCAGTGGAATTGGGAAAATATCTTCAATTTGTTAGCTTCTTCCATTTTTTTTAACTCTGCCATGGCCGGTCCTAAGCCCGTGCTGCGAAAAGAGGAAGGTTGGGTGCTGGGACAGTAAAACCAGCCCTGTAAAAAAAAAGTGCCGCTATGTTTCGAGTGAAAGGAAGACGTTCACTGCACCTGGGACTGGACAAGTGTGGCTAGCAGAAGGTTTAACAGGGTAACATGGGAACATGACTTATCATGATATGATATAGTATATATATTATATATAGCCTATAGTTTACCGTACGCCATGATCTCACCCACCAATGCTGACACAGCTTGGATGAAGGTCAGAATACCAGCCAGAGGACGCCGCTCCTGCCGCCGCTCAAAAAAAAAAAATCATTCAGCAGTCACAGCGTTGGAATTGGGAAAATATCTTCAATTTGTTAGCTCTCCATTTTTTTTTTTAACTCTGCCATGGCCGGTCCTAAGCCCGTGCTGCGAAAAGAGGAAGGTTGGGTGCTGGGACAGTAAACCAGCCCTGTAAAAAAAAAGTGCCGCTATGTTTTTTTCGAGTGAAAAAGGAAGACGTTCACTGCACCTGGGACTGGACAAGTGTGGCTAGCAGAAGGTTTAACAGGGTAACATGGGAACGAGACTTATCATGATATGATATAGTATATATATATATATATACGCCTATAGTTTACCGTACGCCATGATCTCACCCACCAATGCTGACACAGCTTGGATGAAGGTCAGAATACCAGCCAGAGGACGCCAGCCAGAGCGCCCTGCCGCTCAAAAAAAAAACATCATTCAGCAGTCACAGCAGTTGGAATTGGGAAAATATCTTCAATTTGTTAGCTTTCCATTAGCTTTTTTTTTTAACTCTGCCATGGCCGGTCCTAAGCCCGTGCTGCGAAAAGAGGAAGGTTGGGTGCTGGGACAGTAAACCAGCCCTGTAAAAAAAAGTGCCGCTATGTTTCGAGTGAAAGGAAGACGTTCACTGCACCTGGGACTGGACAAGTGTGGCTAGCAGAAGGTTTAACAGGGTAACATGGGGTAACATGGGACTTGAGACTTAGACTTATCATGATATGATATAGTATATATAGTTATATACGCCTACAGTTTACCGTACGCCATGATCTCACCCACCAATGCTGACACAGCTTGGATGAAGGTCAGAATACCAGCCAGAGGACGCCGCTCCTGCCGCTCAAAAAAGAAACATCATTCAGCAGTCACAGCAGTTGGAATTGGGAAAATATCTTCAATTTGTTAGCTTTCCATTTTTTTAACTCTGCCATGGCCGGTCCTAAGCCCGTGCTGCGAAAAGAGGAAGGTTGGGTGCTGGGACAGTAAACCAGCCCTGTAAAAAAAAAAAAAAAAAAAAAAATGTTTCGAGTGAAAGGAAGACGTTCACTGCACCTGGGACTGGACAAGTGTGGCTAGCAGAAGGTTTAACAGGGTAAACATGGGAAACAGACTTATCATGATATGATATAGTATATATAGTATATATATATATATAGTTTACCGTACGCCATGATCTCACCCACCAATGCCCACCAATGCTGACACAGGATTGGATGAAGGTCAGAATACCAGCCAGAGGACGCCGCTCCTGCCGCTCAAAAAAAAAAAATCATTCAGCAGTCACAGCGTTGGAATTGGGAAAATATCTTCAATTTGTTAGCTTCCATTTTTTTTTAACTCTGCCATGGCCGGTCCTAAGCCCGTGCTGCGAAAAAAGAGGAAGGTTGGGTGCTGGGACAGTAAAAACCAGCCCTGTAAAAAAAAGTGCCGCTATGTTTCGAGTGAAAGGAAGACGTTCACTGCACCTGGGACTGGACAAGTGTGGCTAGCAGAAGGGTTAACAGGGTAACATGGGAACAGAGACTGGGAATCATGATATGATATAGTATATATATATTATATATATATATAGTTTACCGTACGCCATGATCTCACCCACCACCATGCTGACACAGCTTGGATGAAGGTCAGAATACCAGCCAGAGGACGCCGCTCCTGCCGCTCAAAAAAAAAAAAAACATCATTCAGCAGTCACAGCGTTGGAATTGGGAAAAATCTTCAATTTGTTAGCTCTCCATTTTTTTTACTCTGCCATGGCCGGTCCTAAGCCCGTGCTGCGAAAAGAGGAAGGTTGGGTGCTGGGACAGTAAACCAGCCCTGTAAAAAAAAAGCCGCTATGTTTCGAGTGAAAGGAAGACGTTCACTGCACCTGGGACTGGACAAGTGTGGCTAGCAGAAGGTTTAACAGGGGTAACATGGGAACAGACTGATCATGATATGATATATATATATATATATATATATATGTATAGTATTACCGTATACGCCATGTATCTGACCCACCCACCAATGCTGACACAGCTTGGATGAAGGTCAGAATACCAGCCAGAGACCAGAGGTCGCTCCTGCCGCTCAAAAAAGAAAAATCATTCAGCAGTCACAGCGTTGGAATTGGGAAAATATCTTCTTCAATTTGTTAGCTTTCCATTTTTTTTACTCTGCCATGGCCGGTCCTAAGCCCGTGCTGCGAAAAAGAGGAAAAGAGGGTGGGTGCTGGACAGTAAACCAGCCCTGTAAAAAAAAGTGCCGCTATGTTTCGAGTGAAAGGAAGACGTTCACTGCACCTGGGACTGGACAAGTGTGGCTAGCAGTGTTAGGTTTAAGGGGGTAACATGGGAAAGACTGATCATGATATGATATATGTATATATATATAGTATATAGTTATATAGTTTACCGTACGCCGTACGCCATGATCTCACCCCAATGCAATGCTGACACAGCTTGGATGAAGGTCAGAATACCAGCCAGAGGACGCCGCTCCTGCCGCTCAAAAAAGAAACATCATTCAGCAGCAGCAGCGCTTGGAATTGGGAAAATATCTTCAATTTTTAGCTCTCCATTTTTTTTTGGAAATATCTGCCATGGCCGGTCCTAAGCCCGTTTTTGCTGCCATTTTTTTAAAGAGGAAGGTCCTAAGCCCGTGCGAAAAGAGGAAGGTGGGAAAAGAGGGAAGTAAACCAGCCCTGTAAAAAAAAAAAAAAAAAAATGTTTCGAGTGAAAGGAAGAAGACGTTCACTGCACACTGGGACTGGACAAGTGTGGCTAGCAGAAGGTTTAAAGGGTAACATGGGAACGAGACTTATCATGATATGATATAGTATATATATATATACGCCTATAGTTTACCGTATATGATTTCACCCACCAATGCTGACACAGCATGCTGATGAAGGTCAGAATACAGCCAGCCAGACGCCGCTCCTCCTGCCGCTCAAAAAAAAAACATCATTCAGCAGTCACAGCGTGCAAAAAAAAATATCTTCAATTTGTTAGCTCTCCATTTTTTTTTTTCTGCCATTGGCCGGTCCTAAGCCCGTGCTGCTGCCAAGAGGAAGGTTGGAAGGTTGGGTGGGCTGGGACAGTAAAAAAGCCCTGTAAAAAAAAAAGTGCTGCTATGTTTCGAGTGAAAGGAAAAAAAAACTGCACCTGGGACTGGACAAGGAAGACTGCAGACTGGTTTAACAGCAGGGTAACAAGGGAACAGAGGTGAACATGATGGGAATGATATGATCATTATATATATATATGTATATATAGCCTATATATATATATAGTTATACCGTACCGTACGCCATGATCTCACCCACCACATGCTGACACAATGGAAGGTCAGAATACCAGCCAGAGGACGCCGCCTGCCTGCCAGCTCAAAAAAAAAAATCAGTGAGCCGTTCACAGCGTTGGGAATGGACAGTGGGCTAGCAGTTGGAATTGGGAAAAATCTTCAATTTGTTAGCTTTCCATTTTTTTAACTCTGCCATGGCCGGTCCTAAGCCCGTGCTGCGAAAAGAGGGAAGCTTGGGTGCTGGGAAAGTAAACCAGCCCTGTAAAAAAAAAAAAAAGTGCCGTTTCGTGCCAAGGCCGAAGGAAGACAAGAAGTTGCACTGGGACTGGAAAACTGGAGTGTGTGTGAGCACGAAGGTGGGACACAGGTAAGTGTGGCTAGCAGGGTTGGGTAACATGGGACTGATCTTATCATGATATGATATATATATATATATTATATACGCCTATAGTACGTACCGTACGCCATGATCTCACCCCCACCAATGCTGACACAGCTTGGATGAAGGTCAGAATACCAGCCAGAGGACGCCGCTCCTGCCGCTCAAAAAAAAACATCATTCAGCAGTCACAGCGTTGGAATTGGGAAAATATCTTCAATTTGTTAGCTCTCCATTTTTTTTTTTTAACTCTGCCATGGCCATGTCCTAAGCCCGTGCTGCGAAAAGAGGAAGGTTGGGTGTGGGAAGGGACAGTAAACCAGCCCTGTAAAAAAAAAAGTGCCGCTATGTTTCGAGTGAAAGGAAGACGTTCAAAAAAAGCACCTGGGACTGGACAAGTGTGGCTGCAGAAGGTTTAACAGGGTAACATGGGGTTTAACATGGGTGATCATGATATGATATATAGATATATATATATATATAGTTATATTTTTACCGTACGCCATACGATACTCACCCACCACCCACCAATGCTGACACAGCTTGGATGAAGGTCAGAATACCAGCCAGAGGACGCCGCTCCTGCCGCTCAAAAAAGAAACATCATTCAGCAGTCACAGCGTTGGAATTGGGAAAATATCTTCAATTTGTTAGCTCTCCATTTTTTTAACTCTGCCATGGCCGGTCCTAAGCCCGTGCTGCGAAAAGAAAAGGAAGGTTGGGTGCTGGGACAGTAAACCAGCCCTGTAAAAAAAAGTGCCGCTATGTTTCGAGTGAAAGGAAGACGTTCACTGCACCTGGGACTGGACAAGTGTGGCTAGCAGAAGGTTTAACAGGGTAACATGGGAACAGAGGGACTGATCATGATATGATATATAGTATATATATATATTATATATATATATATAGTTTACCGTACGCCATGATCTCACCCACCAATGCTGACACAGCTTGGATGAAGGTCAGAATACCAGCCAGAGGACGCCGCTCCTGCCGCTCAAAAAAAAGAAACATCATTCAGCAGTCACAGCAGCGTGGAATGGGAAAATATCTTCAATTTGTTAGCTCTCCATTTTTTTTTTTACTCTGCCATGGCCGGTCCTAAGCCCGTGCTGCGAAAAGAGGAAGGTTGGGTGCTGGGACAGTAAACCAGCCCTGTAAAAAAAAAAAAAAAAAGTGCCGCTATGTTTCGAGTGAAAGGAAGACGTTTCACTGCACCTGGGACTGGACAAGTGTGGCTAGCAGAAGGTTTAACAGGGTAACATGGGAACGAGACTTATCATGATATGATATAGTATATATATATATAGTATATAGTTTACCGTATATACGCATATCTCACCTCACCCATGCTGACACACCTTGGATGAAGGTCAGAATACCAGAATAGAGGAGCCACGCCCTGCCGCTCAAAAAAAAAAAAAAAAAGCATCATCAGCACAGGAATTGGGAAAATATCTTCAATTTTGTTAGCTCTCCATTTTTTTTTTTCTGCCATGGCCGGTCCTAAGCCCGTGCTGCGAAAAGAGGAAGGTTGGGGGTGCTGGGACAGTAAACCAGCCCTGTAAAAAAAAGTGCCGCTATGTTTCGAGTGAAAGGAAGACGTTCACTGCACCTGGGACTGGACAAGTGTGGCTAGCAGAAGGTTTAACAGGGTAACATGGGAACGAGACTTATCATGATATGATATAGTATATATATATATATATACTATAGTTTACCGTACGCCATGATTTACTCACCCACCAATGCTGACACAATGCTGACACAGGATGGATGAGGGTCAGAATACCAGCCAGAGGACGCCGCTCCTGCCGCTCAAAAAAGAAACATCATTCAGCAGTCACAGCGTTGTTGGAATTGGGAAAAAATCTTCAAATTTGTTAGCTCTCCATTTTTTTTTTTTCTGCCATGGCCGGTCCTAAGCCCGTGCTGCGAAAAGAGGAAGGTTGGGTGCTGGGACAGTAAAAACCAGCCCTGTAAAAAAAAGTGCCGCTATGTTTCGAGTGAAAGGAAGACGTTCACTGCACCTGGGACTGGACAAGTGTGGCTAGCAGAAGTTAACAGGGTAACATGGGAACGAGACTTATCATGATATGATATATATATATATATAGTTATATACGCCTATAGTTTACCGTACGCCATGATCTCACCCACCAATGCTGACACAGCTTGGATGAAGGTCAGAATACCAGCCAGAGGACGCCGCTCCTGCCGCTCAAAAAAGAAAAACATCATTCAGCAGTCACAGCGTTGGAATTGGGAAAAAGAAACATCATTCAGCAGTCACAGCGTTGGAATTGGGAAAATATCTTCAATTTGTTAGCTTCCCATTTTTTTAACTCTGCCATGGCCGGTCCTAAGCCCGTGCTGCGAAAAGAGGAAGGTTGGGTGCTGGGACAGTAAACCAGCCCTGTAAAAAAAAGTGCCGCTATGTTTCGAGTGAAAGGAAGACGTTCACTGCACCTGGGACTGGACAAGTGTGGCTAGCAGAAGGTTTAACAGGGTAACATGGGAACGAGACTGATCATGATATATGATATAGTATATATTATATACGCCTATAGTTTACCGTACGCCATGATCTCACCCACCAATGCTGACACAGCTTGGATGAAGGTCAGAATACCAGCCAGAG
>CATNWA010013780.1:0-12798 GCA_951230385.1 Staurois parvus | reverse complement strand
CTTTGAATTCAATCCTCTGTAAGTCGATCATTTTCATCAAACAATGGGGCGTCTTTACATTCCTCACACATTAGCTGTCCATGTCAGTATAGAGATCCAGCAGGAGATTCCTCCCCATTGAAATCTGATGGTTTTTCAAAGTCTTCCTTTCATTTTTTTGAGCAGTGTACATATGCATATATGTATATATGTATGTGTGTATATATATATATATATATATATATATATATATATATACAGTCAGGTCCATAAATATGGGGACATCAAATCAATTCTAACATTTTTGTCTCTATACACCACCACAATGGATTTGAAATGAAACAAACAAGATGTGCTTTAACTGCAGACTGTCATCTTTAATTTGAGGGTATTTACATCCAAATCAGGTGAACGGTGTAGGAATTACAGCAGTTTGCATATGTGCCTCCCACTTGTTAAGGGACCAAAAGTAATGGGATAATTGGCTTCTCAGCTGTTCCATGGCCAGGTGTGTGTTATTCCCTCATTATCCCAATTACAATGAGCAGATAAAAGGTCCAGAGTTCATTTCAAGTGTGCTATTTGCATTTGGAATCTGTTGCTGTCAACTCTCAAGATGAGATCCAAAGAGCTGTCACTATCAGTGAAGCCATCATTAGGCTGAAAAAACAAAACAAACCCATCAGAGAGATAGCAAAAACATTAGGCGTGGCCAAAACAACTGTTTGGAACATTCTTAAAAAAAAGGAACGCACCGGTGAGCTCAACAACACCAAAAGACCCGGAAGACCACAGAAAACAACTGTGGTGGATGACCGAAGAATTCTTTCCCTGGTGAAGAAAACACCCTTCACAACAGTTGGCCAGATCAAGAACACTCTCCAGGAGGTAGGTGTATGTGTGTCAAAGTCACCAATCAAGAGAAGACTTCACCAGAGTGAATACAGAGGGTTCACCACAAGATGGAAACCATTGGTGAGCCTCAAAAACAGGAAGGCCAGATTAGAGTTTGCCAAACGACATATAAAAAACCTTCACAGTTCTGGAACAACATCCTATGGACAGATGAGACCGACATCAACTTGTACCAGAGTGATGGGAAGAGAAGAGTATGGAGAAAGGAACTGCTCATGATCCTAAGCATACCACCTCATCAGTGAAGCATGGTGGTGGTAGTGTCATGGCGTGGGCATGTATGGCTGCCAATGGAA
Source organism: Staurois parvus (assembly GCA_951230385.1). NCBI lineage: Eukaryota > Metazoa > Chordata > Amphibia > Anura > Ranidae > Staurois > Staurois parvus. The sequence continues at coordinate 11,608 of CATNWA010013780.1, read as the reverse complement.
CTGCTTCTCTTGTATTTATTGATGATGTGACTGCTGACAAAAGCAGCCGGATGAATTGTGAAGTGTTTCGGGCAATATTATCTGCTCATATTCAGCCAAATGCTTCACAACTCATTGGATGCTTCACAGTGCAGATGGACAATGACCCAAAGCAGACTGCAAAAGCCACCAAAGAGTTTTTTAAGGGAAAGAAGTGGAATGTTATGCAATGGCCAAGTCCATCACCTGACCTGAATCCGATTGAGCATTTCACTTGCTGAAGACAAAACTGAAGGGAAAATGCCCCAAGAACAAGCAGGAACTGAAGACAGTTGCAGTAGAGGCCTGGCAGAGCATCACCAGGGATGACACCCAGCGTCTGGGGATGTCTATGCATTCCAGACTTCAGGCTGTAATTGACTGCAAAGGATTTGCAACCAAGTATTAAAAAGTGAAAGTTTGATTTATGATTATTATTCTGTCCCATTACTTTTGGTCCCCTAACAAGCGGGAGGCACTTGTGCAAACTGTTGTAATTCCTTCACTGTTCACCTGATTGGGATGTAAATACCCTCAAATTAAAGCTGACAGTCTGCAGTTAAAGCACATCTTGTTCGTTTCATTTCAAATCCATTGTGGTGGTGTATAGAGCCAAAAATGTTAGAATTGTGTTGATGTCCCAATATTTATGGACCTGACTGTATATATATAAAATTCTTTCTACTTTAACCATTTATACTGTAGAGGCATTATCACATTTCAGATATGGTCTTATCATTTCTATTTACATTATAAGTTTAAGCATCTTTATCTTATGATATGGAAGTCATTTTCTGGAGGGGGACGTGTGGCTTTTTTTTGTCTGTCGTTTTACAAAAAGTATGATAAAGCAAAATTGACCATTTTGGTGAATTGTCAACAGTAGAGATGAGCGAAGAAATGAAAAATTCGATTCGACTGATTCGGCGAATTCGTGGACAATATTCGTTTCGAGTCGAATAAATTCGCTGTGAATTTAACTTAAAAAAGGGTGTTTCTAGGCTTCAGAGAGACTTAATATTAGTGCAGAACACTGTACCTTTAATTTAATGCCCTTGGAGTCTGCTGGGGAAGAGAAATAATACTGTCTGTCAGTATGACATGCAGATGAGTGCCGTCGATCTTAGAATCACTGCACACTTCACTCACTCCTTGGCCAGTCACGGGGCCAAAACCAGTGTTTGGAGCCACAGTGTGGCGGTGGAGGCAGCAGCAATGGGAGGCCATACGAGCAACCTATGACAAAATGGAAACCAGCAGGAGCGTGAGGAGACCTGAAAGTGACACATGGCAGAGTGTGGGAGCAATGGGAGGCGGTACAGGGACCCAGGTCACACTGTGGGCCCAGCAGCAGCGTGACCAGGCGGTACGGGGGCCCATGGCCGATATGGGGCTTGGTGGCACCTATGGAAGGCCTGTAATCTGCCAGCAACCTATGACAAAATGTACAACCGCAGGAGTGTGAGGAGATTTCAAAGTGGCACATGGCAGAGTGGAAGCAATGGGAGGACGTACAGGGACCCAGGTCACACTGTGGGCTCAGCAGCAGCGTGACCAGGAGGAGTACGGGGGCCCATGGCCGATATGGGGCCTGGCGGCACCTATGGAGGCCGCTAATCTGCCAGCAACCTATGACAAAATGGACAACCGCAGGAGTGTGAAGAGATTTCAAAGTGGCACATGGCAGAGTGTAAGCAATGGGAGGCCGTACAGGGACCCAGGTCACACTGTGGGCCCAGCAGCAGCGTGACCAGGCGGTACGGGGGCCCATGGCCGATATGGGGCCTGGCGGAACCTATGGAAGTCCTCTAATCTGCCAGCAACCTATGTCAAAATGGACAACCGCAGTAGTGTGAGGAGACCTCAAAGTGGCACATGGCAGAGTGTAAGCAATGGGAGGCCGTACAGGGACCCAGGTCACACTGTGGGCTCAGCAGCAGCGTGACCAGGAGGTACGGGGGCCCATGGCCGATATGGGGCCTGGCGGAACCTATGGAAGTCCTCTAATCTGCCAGCAAACCTATGTCAAAATGGACAACCGCAGTAGTGTGGAGGAGACCTCAAAGTGGCACATGGCAGAGTGTAAGCAATGGGAGGCCGTACAGGGACCCAGGTCACACTGTGGGACCAGCAGCAGCGTGACCAGGAGGTACGGGGGCCCATGGCCGATATGGGGCCTGGCGGAACCTATGGAAGTCCTGGAATCTGCCAGCAACCTATGTCAAAATGGACAACCGCAGTAGTGTGAGGAGACCTCAAAGTGGCACATGGCAGAGTGTAAGCAATGGGAGGCCGTACAGGGACCCAGGTCACACTGTGGGCTCAGCAGCAGCGTGACCAGGAGGTACGGGGGCCCATGGCCGATATGGGGCCTGGCGGAACCTATGGAAGTCCTGGAATCTGCCAGCAACCTATGTCAAAATGGACAACCGCAGTAGTGTGTGGAGGAGACCTCAAAGTGGCACATGGCAGAGTGGAAGCAATGGGAGGCCGTACAGGGACCCAGGTCACACTGTGGGCCCAGCAGCAGCGTGACCAGGCGGTACGGGGGCCCATGGCCGATATGGGGCCTGGCGGAACCTATGGAAGTCCTGGAATCTGCCAGCAACCTATGTCAAAATGGACAACCGCAGTAGTGTAAGGAGACCTCAAAGTGGCACATGGCAGAGTGTAAGCAATGGGAGGCCGTACAGGGACCCAGGTCACACTGTGGGCTCAGCAGCAGCGTGACCAGGAGGTACGGGGGCCCATGGCCGATATGGGGCCTGGCGGAACCTATGGAAGTCCTCTAATCTGCCAGCAACCTATGTCAAAATGGACAACCGCAGTAGTGTAAGGAGACCTCAAAGTGGCACATGGCAGAGTGTAAGCAATGGGAGGCCGTACAGGGACCCAGGTCACACTGTGGGACCAGCAGCAGCGCTGACCAGGAGGTACGGGGGCCCATGGCCGATATGGGGCCTGGCGGAACCTATGGAAAGTCCTGGAATCTGCCAGCAACCTATGTCAAAATGGACAACCGCAGTAGTGTGTAAGGAGACCTCAAAGTGGCACATGGCAGAGTGTAAGCAATGGGAGGCCGTACAGGGACCCAGGTCACACTGTGGGCTCAGCAGCAGCGTGACCAGGAGGTACGGGGGCCCATGGCCGATATGGGGCCTGGCGGAACCTATGGAAGTCCTGGAATCTGCCAGCAACCTATGACAAAATGGACAACCGCAGGAGTGTAAGGAGACCTCAAAGTGGCACATGGCAGAGTGGAAGCAATGGGAGGCCGTACAGGGACCCAGGTCACACTGTGGGACCAGCAGCAGCGTGACCAGGAGGTACGGGGGCCCATGGCCGATATGGGGCCTGGCGTAACCTATGGAAGGCCGCTAATCTGCCAGCACCCTATGACAAAATGGAACCCTGGGCTGGGTGCAGGCAGAACCGCCGTATCTTTATCACATTTTTCACAGGCCACCGAATGGCGACGCTGCATATGCTGACGCAACGCTGTAGTCCCAACATGGGCCCCCTGGCCACGCTTGACTTTCTGGCCACATAGTCGACATTAGGCAAAGTTTACTTCCTCGGGCGGCTTGACGAAAAATTGCCACACCGCCGAGTAGGAAACTTTGCACCCGCTACTCCTCACTGGCTGACTGCTACTTCCTCCGTGCACACCGGCACCACTACTATGGCTGTGGTGGTAGGCTGCAGTGGAGCTGCTGCTCTACTCCGTGGCCGTTTGCCTCCACTGACAAAGCTGCGACCCCTGCTGCCTCCTGGCAGCAGCAATGGGAGGCCGTACAGGGACCCAGGTCACACTGTGGGCTCAGCAGCAGCGTGACCCAGGCGGTACGGGGGCCCATGGCCGATATGGGGCCTGGCGGAACCTATGGAAGTCCTGGAATCTGCCAGCAACCTATGTCAAAATGGACAACCGCAGTAGTGTAAGGAGACCTCAAAGTGGCACATGGCAGAGTGTAAGCAATGGGAGGCCGTACAGGGACCCAGGTCACACTGTGGGCTCAGCAGCAGCGTGACCAGGAGGTACGGGGGCCCATGGCCGATATGGGGCCCTGGCGGAACCTATGGAAGTCCTCTAATCTGCCAGCAACCTATGTCAAAATGGACAACCGCAGTAGTGTAAGGAGACCTCAAAGTGGCACATGGCAGAGTGTAAGCAATGGGAGGGCCGTACAGGGACCCAGGTCACACTGTGGGACCAGCAGCAGCGTGACCAGGAGGTACGGGGGCCCATGGCCGATATGGGGCCTGGCGGAACCTATGGAAGTCCTCTAATCTGCCAGCAACCTATGTCAAAATGGACAACCGCAGTAGTGTAAGGAGACCTCAAAGTGGCACATGGCAGAGTGTAAGCAATGGGAGGCCGTACAGGGACCCAGGTCACACTGTGGGACCAGCAGCAGCGTGACCAGGAGGTACGGGGGCCCATGGCCGATATGGGGCCTGGCGGAACCTATGGAAGTCCTCTAATCTGCCAGCAACCTATGTCAAAATGGACAACCGCAGTAGTGTAAGGAGACCTCAAAGTGGCACATGGCAGAGTGTAAAGCAATGGGAGGCCGTACAGGGGACCCAGGTCACACTGTGGGACCAGCAGCAGCGTGACCAGGAGGTACGGGGGCCCATGGCCGATATGGGGGCCTGGCGGAACCTATGGAAGTCCTGGAATCTGCCAGCAACCTATGTCAAAATGGACAACCGCAGTAGTGTAAGGAGACCTCAAAGTGGCACATGGCAGAGTGTAAGCAATGGGAGGCCGTACTGGGACCCAGGTCACACTGTGGGACCAGCAGCAGCAGCGTGACCAGGAGGTACGGGGGCCCATGGCCGATATGGGGCCTGGCGGAACCTATGGAAGTCCTCTAATCTGCCAGCAACCTATGTCAAAATGGACAACCGCAGTAGTGTAAGGAGACCTCAAAGTGGCACATGGCAGAGTGTAAGCAATGGGAGGCCGTACAGGGACCCAGGTCACACTGTGGGACCAGCAGCAGCGTGACCAGGAGGTACGGGGGCCCATGGCCGATATGGGGCCTGGCGGAACCTATGGAAGTCCTCTAATCTGCCAGCAACCTATGTCAAAATGGACAACCGCAGTAGTGTGAGGAGACCTCAAAGTGGCACATGGCAGAGTGTAAGCAATGGGAGGCCGTACTGTGACCCAGGTCACACTGTGGGGCCAGCAGCAGCGTGACCAGGAGGTACGGGGGCCCATGGCCGAATATGGGGCCTGGCGGAACCTATGGAAGTCCTCTAATCTGCCAGCAACCTATGTCAAAATGGACAACCGCAGTAGTGTGAGGAGACCTCAAAGTGGCACATGGCAGAGTGTAAGCAATGGGAGGCCGTACAGGGACCCAGGTCACACTGTGGGACCAGCAGCAGCGTGACCAGGAGGTACGGGGGCCCATGGCCGATATGGGGCCTGGCGGAACCTATGGAAGTCCTGGAATCTGCCAGCAACCTATGTCAAAATGGACAACCGCAGTAGTGTAAGGAGACCTCAAAGTGGCACATGGCAGAGTGTAAGCAATGGGAGGCCGTACAGGGACCCAGGTCACCTGTGGGCTCAGCAGCAGCAGCGTGACCAGGAGGTACGGGGGGCCCATGGCCGATATGGGGCCTGGCGGAACCTATGGAAGTCCTGGAATCTGCCAGCCACCTCACCTATGTCAAAATGGACAACCGCAGTAGTGTAAGGAGACCTCAAAGTGGCACATGGCAGAGTGTAAGCAATGGGAGGCCGTACAGGGACCCAGGTCACACTGTGGGACCAGCATCAGCGTGAACAGGCGGTACGGGGGCCCATGGCCGATTTGACCTCATTATCATCCCATAGTCCTGCCGACTCACGTATAGCGTGGCCTCCTCAAAGGGCCTGAGCAAGCGCAGGTGTCACACATGAGCTGACAATGGCTGACATCTAAGTTACACAGGGAGTACCTTTATCCGCTTTTAACATCAGGAAATCTGTGATGGCCTTTAGCTGTTCGTAAAGGCGGTCTAACATATGTAGGGTTGAATTACACCTTGTTGCAACGTCACAGCATGAGGAGTCGGTACTGGTATGGGGGCCCATGGCAGATTACATGTCTGGCATCAGCAATGGGAGGCCCGTAATCTGCCAGCACCCTATGTCAAAAAATTCAACACACCAGCAGTGTGAGGAGACCTGAAAGTGGCACATGGCAGCAGAGTGTGGCGATGGAGACAGCAGCAATGGGAGGCCGTACAGGGACCCATGAGAGACTGTAGACTTGGCAGCAGCATGAGGAGGCGGTATATAGGGGCCCATGGCAGATTAGGGGCCTGGCAGCAGCTTTGTGAGGCCCGTAATCTGCCTGCACCCTATGTCAAAAAAATTAAACACACCAGCAGTGTGAAGAGACCTGAAAGTGGCACATGGCAGCAGAGTGTGGCGATGGAGACAGCAGCAATGGGAGGCCGTACAGGGACCCATGAGAGACTCTAGACTTGTCAGCAGCATGAGGATGGCGGTATATAGGGGCCCATGGCAGATTAGGGGCCTGGCAGCAGCTATGTGAGGCCCGTAATCTGCCTGCACCCTATGTCAAAAAAATTAAAACACACCAGCAGTGTGAAGAGACCTGAAAGTGGCACATGGCAGCAGAGTGTGGCGATGGAGACAGCAGCAATGGGAGGCCGTACAGGGACCCATGAGAGACTCTAGACTTGTCAGCAGCATGAGGAGGCGGTATATAGGGGCCCATGGCAGATTAGGGGCCTGGCAGCAGCAGCTATGTGAGGCCCGTAATCTGCCTGCACCCTATGTCAAAAAATTAAACACACCAGCAGTGTGAAGAGACCTGAAAGTGGCACATGGCAGCAGAGTGTGGCGATGGAGACAGCAGCAATGGGAGGCCGTTACAGGGACCCATGAGAGACTCTAGACTTGTCAGCAGCAGCATGAGGAGGCGGTATATAGGGGCCCATGGCAGATTAGGGCCTGGCAGCAGCTATGGGAGGCCCGTAATCTGCCTGCACCCTATGTCAAAAAATTAAACACACCAGCAGTGTGAAGAGACCTGAAAGTGGCACATGGCAGCAGAGTGTGGCGATGGAGACAGCAGCAATGGGAGGCCGTACAGGGACCCATGAGAGACTCTAGACTTGGTCAGCAGCATGAGGAGGAGGCGGGTATATAGGGGCCATGGCAGATTAGGGGCCTGGCAGCAGCTATAGGAGGCCCGTAATCTGCCAGCACCCTATGTCCAAAAAATTCAACACACCAGCAGTGTGAGGAGACCTGAAAGTGGCACATGTTTGAGGCATGATTCATGGCGGATTTAGTCAGTTGTGTCAGGAACTGGTGGTTTGAAATCCAGACTAATCCACGCCTGATTCATTTTCACAAACGTGAGTCTCTCCACACTTTGGGTGGACAGTCGTGTCCTCCGCGGAGTTACAATACCTCCTGCCGCACTAAACACGCGCTCCGATGCCACGCTACTGGCCGGGCATGACAGCCTTTCAAGGGCAAATTCAGCTAGTTGGGGCCAAAGGTCAAGTTTTCGTTTGCCCAGTAGTCAAGGGGATTGTCTACCTCGGTTGGCAGGGTGCTGTCCAAGTAGGCCCAAGCCTGTTGTTTGAGCTCCTGCTCCAGGTCCACCTGATGCTGCTGCTGCTGCTGCGGCTGGTTTCGTAGTTTCTCTCACTGCGCTGGTGAAGAAAGCTACTCATCATCGACTGCAGACTGAGGCAGCCGCTGCTGGTGGAGCTGCCACTGCTCCTACCACCCCACCCCTCCCCTGCTGCCATGGCAGCGGAACGCGAGCGCACAGGGCCCACAGTGTCTGAGGATGGACGTTGGCGCACAAAGGCAGAGACCAACTGACTACATAGGTGGTTTTTATAGTACGTAATTTTGGCCTCCCTCTCAGCAGGTGTGAAAAAGGCCACCATTTTGGAACGATAGCGAGGGTCCAACAAGGTGGACAGCCAAAAGTCATCCCTCTGTCTGATGGTTATTATTCGGCTGTCGCTACGCAAGCAACCGAGCATGCTATGGGCCATTTGCGCCAAGGAATGCGAGGGACTCCCTGCCTCCATCTCCACAGCATACTGCCACGGTGCGTCTGGGTCCTCTGTCTCCTCCTCCTCCTCCTCTACCAGATGCTCCTGCTCCTCCCACTCCTGTCCGCTGAGTGGAAAAAACCACCCATTTCACTCAATAATTCCTGAGCACAAATGTCCTCCTCTACCTCCTCCTCTTCTTCCTGTCCTGCCCCCACAGGGGTCATGTGGCGTTGAGATCTGTGCGCCACGTCTACCGCACCCTGACCAGCCATTGTTAACAGCATTTGTTCCAGGACGTGCAACAGAGGAATGACGTCGTTCATCCCATAGTCCTGCCGACTCACGAATAGCGTGGCCTCCTCAAAGGGCCTGAGCAAGCGGCAGGTGTCACGCATGAGCTGCCAATGGCTGACATCGAAGTTACACAGGGGAGTACCTTTATCCGCTTGTAACATCAGGAAATCGGTGATGGCCTTTCGCTGCTCGTAAAGGCGGTCTAACATGTGTGTAGGGTTGAATTCCACCTTGTTGCAACGTCGCAGATCAGGCGATGCTGTGGAATTCCGTTCTGCCGCTGCAGCTCAATGAGGGTGTTCTTTGCGGTGTAGGAATGGCTGAAATGCATGCACAGTTTACGTGACATTTTAAGGATGTCTTGCAGTGGGATGGTGGATTTTAGGAACCGCTTGACAACCAGATTGAACACGTGTGAGCCATGCATGGCGCATGGCACAACCTTCCTTGACGCAGAGCAGACACCATGTTCTTTCCGTTGTCGGTCAACATGGTTCCGATTTTCAGTTTGCGCGGGAGACAGCCATCTGTCGATTTCTCTGTTCATTACACTCAGAAGTTCCTCCCCTGTGTGACTACGTTCGCCAAGGCATACCAGGTGCAGCACAGCGTGACACCGTTGCGCCCTGCACATGTGATATGCCGGTCGGGTAATGGGACCTGGCACGGGGGGGGTGGCGGCTGAGGACACGGCGGAAAAAGAGGTGGTAGAGGCGGACATGCTTGCTGGACCAAGGGACGTGCAAACGTGGAGGCAAAAGCGTCGTGACCTGTCCAAGTTGCTGGTGCGGCTGTGCCGGCACCACGTTCACCCAGTGGGCCGTAAATGACATGTACTGTCCCTGACCGTAGTTACAGCTCCACACGTCGGCGCTGCCGTGCACTTTGGCAGAGACCGACATGCTCAAAGAGACTGGCCCACCATCTCTTCTACATGTGAATGCAGGGCTGGCACTGCCTTTTGGGCAAAGAAATGACGGCTTGGCACTCTCCACCGCGGCGCGGCACAAGCCATCATTTCTCGGAAAGGTGCTGAGTCCACCAGTTGGAAAGGGAGGGACTGCAGCACCAGCAACTTGGACAGGAGGACGTTCAGCTTTTGCACCGTCGGGTGCGTGCTCGCAAACTGTTGTCTCTTGGAAACGGATTCCAAGAAAGACTGTTGACGGAATCCGAGAAGAGGAGTAGCAGGAGAAGGAGCATCTGAACGAGCGGAAGATGCCAACGAGCGACAACTCCCCTCAGCAGAGGTGTTCGCCTTGACTGGCTGATAGAGGGCGATTGACGACGTCGGGTGACGGAGCAAGTAACGGAGCGGGTGATGGAGCGGGGGCTGGGGCAGGCAGAACCGCCGTATCTTTTTATCACGGTTTTCCCAGGCCACCGAATGGTGACGCTGCATATGCTGACGCAACGCTGTAGTCCCAACATGGGCCCCCTGGCCACGCTTGCATTTTCTGGCCACATAGTCGACATACGGCTACGTTTACTTCCTCGGGCGGCTTGACGAAAAATTGCCACACCACCGAGTAGGAAACTTTGCCCCCGCTACTCCTCACTGGCTGACTGCTACTTCCTCCGTGCGCACCGGCACCACTACTGGCCGTGGTGGTAGGCTGCAGTGGAGCTGGTGCTCTACTCCGTGGCCGTTTGGCTCCACTGACACTGATGCGACCCTGCTGCCTCCTGGGCAACCCACCGACTGTTTTGCTCGCTGCCAACCTGCCACCCTCTTCTCCTGATGATGCGGAAGAAATTGCCTGATGACGACGAGGCTGCCAAGTGCGATCAACCTCCTCATCATCAAGTAGGGTCTCCGCCTCACTACTAGCCCCCTCGGCTGCGTGTGGGTCAGGAGACAGACCTGTCTCTAGACCGGCTACCGAGCCACTCTCCTCGCCAGTACTTGTTCGCTTGGCTGCTGAAAAGGCCGATGTCTCCCCCCGTTCCTGACCGCCCTCTGTTAGCTCTTCCTCACTGTACAGTGGGGCTGAGCCCACAGCATGCGATACTTCGCTTGGTGAGGGAACAGCAAAGGACAGGGGCAGGTAGAGGACACGTGATTTCAGTGGGCTTGGTCCCGGGCCATGCCAACTAAACGGTTGTGTCTGACGTACCCACCGACCGTTGGCTGTAGGTGTCAGAGGTGACCTGGGAAGAGGAAGACGACCGAGCCAACCAATCAATGACGGCAGGGTTGTCGGTGGAGACACGACCGCTGGATGACACCGGGAGCACTGGCCTCTGGCTGCGAATACTGCTGCCTCGACCCCTTCCTCTGCTGCCACGTCTGCTCGCTCCTAAAACATTGCCTCCTCTGCCACTCCTCTGCATGTTGTCTGACATACTATTTAATTCAACGATTAGGTGTCCCTGAGTAACAATTCTCTGGCACTCAGTAACAATTCTGTCTGTCCCTGAGTATGAATTCTGTGGCCCTGAGTAACAATTCTGTGTCCATCAGTAACAATTCTGTGTCTGTGCGAGTAACAATTCTGTGTCTGTGCAAGTAACAATTTTGTGTCTGTGCGAGTAACAATTCTCTGGGGCACTCAGTAACAATTCTGTCTGTCCCTGAGTAACAATTCTCTGGCACTCAGTAACAATTCTGTCTGTCCCTGAGTAACAATTCTGTGTCTGGCACTCAGTAACAATTCTGTCTGTCCCTGAGTAACAATTCTCTGGCACTCAGTAACAATTCTGTCTGTCCCTGAGTATGACAATTCTGTGGCCCTGAGTAACAATTCTGTGTCTGCGCGAGTAACAATTCTGTGGCACTCAGTAACAATTCTGTCTGTGCCCTGAGTAACAATTTTGTGTCTGTGCCACTGAGTAACAATTCTCTGGCACTCAGTAACACAATTCTGTCTGTCCCTGAGTAAACAATTCTCTGGCACTCAGTAACAATTTGTCTGTCCCTGAGTAACATTCTCTGGCACTCAGTAACAATTCTGTCTGTCCCTGAGTATGAATTCTGTGGCCCTGAGTAACAATTCTGTGTCTGTGCAATGTAGTAACAATTCTGTGTCTGTGCAAGTAACAATTTTGTGTCTGTGAGAGTAACAATTCTCTGGCACTCAGTAACAATTCTGTCTGTCCTGAGTAACAATTCTCTGGCACTCAGTAACAATTCTGTCTGTCCACTGAGTATGAATTCTGTGGCCTGAGTAACAATTCTGTGTCTGTGCAAGTAACAATTCTGTGTCTGTGCAAGTAACAATTTTGTGTCTGTGAGAGTAACAAT